>JAHWFP010209755.1:0-31229 GCA_023313725.1 Lithobius niger
CAGCTCTGGGTATCATTTAGAGTGCTGTGTAGGCCTAACTTACATGCAAACCGCATTAAATATGTGAACGAATCCTTGAGTTACTCTTGCTGATTCGGGAAGACTTACCAAATTTTCCCTCAATAATTAAGGAGGCCGTGGCCTGTTTGTTTCGTTAACAGAAATGCCGGCGTTGTGCATTCCTTCGCTTGGTGCAAGCAAGTGCTTGATAGTACTGAATAGCGCTAGATGTTGCAAGATTCTGCCCACTTTCAATCGGTGGTAGTGCCACTTTAACATTTAACGTTCCGTTTTTGTTTATTAATAAAGAAGGCCCTGAAGGCTCGACAGAATGTCCTTGATAATATGACCGCATGTTCCATCTATCGTTCTGAGTCCCGGTCAAATGTGGAACGACTGGTCGTAACTATTTTTGGGGATAACCTGGGTTAAAAATACGCTGAGTGGGTTTTAATCACATAGAATGGTAAAAATACTAATCGTGCTATACAATTAGTATTAGTCCCAGGCATGCGGCATCTCCACCCGCGACAGCGTTCCACGAGCGTGAAGCAGTGAAGCAGATGGCTTCTTAACGCAAAGGTCGACTGGGGTAGAATTCGAGTGTTTCGTCTCCTTAATCAATACCAGTTCACACACCTGCCGGAAAGATGATGCCTTTTACGGTTGCTTTTGGTAAAATGAGATTATGGCGATGTTGAATCAGCTGGCCTGTATCTGGGAAACAAACAACACAGACAAACCACACAATTATTGCGATAATTGCAATAAGGTCACTCCCACTTTGCATGAATTTATTAGCTCCTGACATTGTTTATAAGGAATCATTTAAAAGCTTGCTCACATTAAAAGAGCGTTGGCTGTTTTTTTGCATTTCTGACAAGTTGCTCCTGCTTTGTTGCATTTCAAACAAGTTGCTCCTGTTTTATTGTATTTCAAACATGTTGCTCCTGTTGCATTTTGACACGTTGCTCCTGTTTTGTTGCATTTCAAACAAGTTGTTCCTGCCGTTTTGTTGCAATTCAAACAAGTTGTTCCTGTTTTGTTGCATTTCAAACAAGTTGTTCCTATTTTGTTGAATTTCAAAACAAGTTCTTCCTGTTTTGTTGCATTTCAAACAAGTCGTTCCTGTTTTGTCTCATTTCAAATTTGTTGCTCCTGTTTTGTTGCATTTTAAACAAGTTGCTCCTGTTTTGTTGCATTTCAAACGCGTTGCTCCTGTTTTGTTGCATTTCAAACAAGTTGTTCCTGTTTTGTCGCATTTCAAACAAGTTCCTCCTGTTTTGTTGCATTTCAAACAGTTGCGCCTGTTTTGTTGCATTTCAAACAAGTTGTTCCTGTTTTGTCGCATTTCAAACAAGTTGCTCCTGTTTTGTTGCATTTCAAACAAGTTGCTCCTGTTTTGTTGCATTTCAAACAAGTTGTTCCTGTTTTGTTGCATTTCAAACAAGTTGTTCCTGTTTTGTTGCATTTCAAACAAGTTGCTCCTGTTTTGTTGCATTTCAAACAAGTTGCTCCTGTTTACTTGCAAATACGTTGTTACTGGACTCAAGACATGGACGGACAGGGTGAAAATAGAACATAATTCTAATAGAAGCAAGAAATTAGCCATGCAAGCATATCAAAAACAGACGTAGACATTAAAATATTAGTCTATTAAAATCGGGATCTTATATAAACAATTGGTTCCACGTGAGGTTCGTCCAGTGTGAATGATTTTATGCAAGTGGGGTATGGAGGTGGCATAGGGATGCTATTTAAAAAAATTCTGAATATGCGAAACTTTAATGTAAAATGTTTCCATCTGTACATCTCCTACATCCACCCAAAAACAAAACTGGTATAAGCGAAGCCGCCAGGTTTCCAAAAAGGTTCGGCCTTTGAAGGTAGTGATATCATTCAGCAAAGGGATGCCATTTTAAAGATTTTTGAATATGCGAAACTTTAGTGTAAAATACTTTTCCATCTGTATCTTCTATACATATGATATCTTTCGACCAAAACAGCAACTGAAACTACCACCAAAGGTTACCGACATCGAACAATTTAACAATCACGAGAACAATATATTTACATAACCATTTAGGTGCACGACAAACCTGAGTTGGACGGCCAAAACAGCTTTTTGCCGGGACAATGGCAAAAACATGGTTTTTACCAGTTTTTCCCGGTTATAACTGGCTAAAACTGGCAAAAACTAGCAAGTCGTTTCATTGTGAGAAGAATATCTTTTATTTGTAAAAATAAGCTTATGAAAGGTAAATAAGTCAATACAAATTTTCAAAGTAAACGATGTGACGTTTTCAAAGGGAGCTTTTATAATTTGCCAATATTTGGCTATTTGTAGGGCACACTTTTTTTAATTTTTAAAATTTGATTTCAAGTCGATTTTTGCTGTATTTTTGGCCAAAGGGCAAAAACATGGCAAAAAACATGGTGAAAACCGGTTTTAACCACCAACCCTGCGAAAAGATGCAGGCGCATTATAGCAGCCGAACCAACACTTTCAATACTTTTGAGGATCAACAATTTACGTGCACGAGATATGCAGCAGCTTTATCAACCGCCGGAAAAATGCACAAAAATAACTATGAAAGAAATTACATTACATTCCCGTGAGGAAATCATTATTTAGTTTTTGTTTTTACTTTTAGGGGAAACATGAACCCCAAACAGAAAATAAGCAGTTGTTCACAAAGAAATGCACAATGGGATTCAGTACAGAAATGAAAAAGGTGCCGGGGAGAAGCGACCGGGAGTTAGGGGGGGGGGGGTACAAGGTACACAAATGAAAACAGAGGAGGAGGAGCGACTAAAGGAGGATGTCCTGCGTGAGTATAAATGGGGAAAAAAAAGCAGGGAGGAACGACCGGGTGTGGTGGGGGTTGGGGGGGGGGGGCTAGGGTAAAGGGGACAAGACAAAAATGAAAAAGTGGGAGTGGGTGAACGAAACGAACAAACATCAGCGTTTGTTAGCAATAATGGCTGGTCAGACCCCCACGACATACTAACGACACTGGCTAGGAACTGTAGCGAACGATACGATCACTAAAAATGTGGCGTTGGAGGAAAGTCTGATTGGAAAATCGTTTAATGGGATAATTGTCTAATAACTGCCTAAATAAAAAAATCGGGAAAATCATCGAAATGGTATATCATATAATGGATAAGCAAACAATGGATAAACGTCTAACTGGACAATAATATAGCTGCGGTTTCTGATGTTATATGTATAGCCTCAACGAGCGCGGCACCGCGAGCGAGACAGGGACGTTAGACGATTTTCAATTATACGAATTTCGTGTTAAACGGTTTTCGTTGTACTGTATACGTTCTCCCAATTACACGATTTTCCAGTTAGACGATTACCCTTCGTCCCCCCCCCCCTCCCACATCTAAAAATAACCCCCTGTCGCATTGGCACGATCGTTGAATGACCAACAAACGACAGAGCAATAGTGCTTACTTTTCAAACCTTTAGGCTAAAAGGCCACAGCCACACATTAAATTTCTTTTATTTAACAAATTTTGTCCCCTTTGAATATGTGGCTGTGACGCGCCCCCAGAGCCGAAGCCATGGTACCAGAAGGCAAGAAGGAGAATTTTGCTAGGTAATTCCCATCGATATGCCACAATCGACATGACTGGGTGGCATTCTACCTGGAAAACCAGGAAAACCGGGAAAGTTCAGAGAATTTATCAAGTCTGGAATATTCAGGGACGTTGATAAGTATATACTGGAATTCAGGGAATTTGAACATTTTCCGGAAATGTTCTCACCTACAACGAATAACTAATTCGGATTTAATTTTTTACTTCTAAAACCTTCACTTTATTTCAGTTAAAACTTCATGTCCTTTTTGTTTCATTCCTGATACGGCGAAAACTCCTCATGCCTAAGTAACATGAGTTACGTTACGTGGTAAGTGCGTTTCTGGTTTGGTCAGATTATGGCGTTTTCGTACTCTTTACCTACCAATACCAGTTAGGGCAGTCCAATTTTTGATTTGGCAAAGCAATGCGTTATAGTTAATGCGATTTGAGTGACTGGCATTGTTTTTTTTTTGTCCCGTACTGCATCGTCCTTCGACCCAAAACAAAATCAGGGAAAAGTGTCAGTATTGGTCTGGAGAAATAAGTGAATTTCATCACGAGCTTTTGAATGCCATCCTGACATGAGCACGAGGGATCACAGGTCCTTTCTCTTCCTGAAAATGCCAGGGGGTGGCTGAGGTCAGAATCGAACCCGGGACTTCTTGCCCATAGATGGTTGTGCTAACCATTACACTAACCAGCCATTGAAAATGGCATTATTATTTACAATATACTGAATCGGTATAAAATGTGTGGTTGATAGTAAAAGATCCTTCATCTTCCCCCCAAAAAGTTGTGACAAGCTTCATTTCCAATGCCGCGAGAATTGACTAAGAGCTAAGCATTTTGCACTAAGCATTATAAAAGTTTTCGGGACCCTCGTTACGTACAATTATTAAAATACAGGACGGAAAGCCGACGGCCCAACAAGAGTCAAATAAATACAGATGCAAACCCATTTACGTTGCCTTTGGGACTTGTATGTTAGACTGCCTGAGCGGGGAATCGAACCCACGACCTTTGAAACCAAAGGCCGAGGTCCTACCGCTGAGCCATACTGTCACCGGCCAAGAAGAAAACGTCCACATGCAGCATTTAACACGTGCGTATGTACATGTAGACATACACTAGACCGTGTCAGTATGGCTCAGCGGTAGAACCGTGGCCTTTAGTTTCAAAGGTCGTGGGTTCAATTCCCCGCTCAGACAAGTCTGACATATTAACTCCAAAAGGCAACGTAAATTGGTTTGCATCTGTATTAAAATACCGTAGCTTATGTGTGCATTTTTTTTTTTTTGAGGAAGGGTTGGGGAGGAGGAGGGGTGCTAATTTGGAGTTTTCAAGGGTTTGCAGCTTGAGATACTAATGCTGCTGGTTGGCGCCACAGTAGAACCTCTGTAATATGTCCTTTAAAGGTCCTGCAATCTTCCAACTTAAGCTTACACTTAGAAAAGCGCCATCGATTTGGCAGTAAAAGTTAACGACCTGCGAGTTCTCAGTTTCACCTCTTTTGGTTTCACCCACGGATTTTTGTCTGTTTGGAAACGTGCACAGACTGCACAGTTAAAATTGCTCCGAGAACCAAGTTTTGCACTTCTGAAAAGTTAAAAATTGCTCGTTGCCGAAACAAAACTGGCAACTCGTGTACCTTTCCACTTGCTCACTTTTCATTTTTTTTTTTTTTTTTTTTATTATCCATTTTAATCAGGGACTTTTTAATTACTCGCATCTGGCTCTGTTGAAGTGCCAAACCTCGGCCTCATAAGCCAGATTGCGCAATTGATTTCATTTTCGTGCGGAATTTGGGATGTTATTTTTTTTTGAGATGTTAATCACAATTGAGTGTAGCTAAGAATGAAAGGCCCCACCCATTCACGAAAGGTCACCTTTCAAGTCGATGGATGGACGGACCTTGCCAACTCCACAATGGATTCGCTTCAGAAACTTAAAAACTGGAAATTAATTGATTCGCTGTTCACTTTTAGACAACTTCATTGTTTTCTTCCAAGCTAGCTTCATTATTTTTTTTTCTCTTTTCATCTATTTTTTTTTTCTTGGTTTGTTCACTGACTTCTAATTAGACTGGCAAAAGAAAAGAGCGCAGGAAATGAAAACTGTGCTGCACAAGGTTTGACTTCCTGCCCGTGACTTAAAAGGGTAGGAAGCAAGGTGGGCAGCCCGAACTAATCATCTTCCCCTAAATATAATAGGATTAGGTCGGAGCAACCAGGAAAAAAAAGGGGGGAAGCAAAAGGGGATTAAAAGGAAGAAATGGTACGACTCGTACCGACAAAGCAAATACCGAGTTTTAGTAATTTGAAAATATTCAGTTCATCTTTTTTGTAATTTGGGCTCTGGTTGTTTATTTTGCAATTACGAAACATGCAAACTGAAACTAAAGTTTAAAATACATGCCATACGTTTTCGAATTTACAGAAAAAATTAATTTACAAGAATTATGCCTAGTGATTAAAGAGGACGGAAAGCCAATCGGCTCAGAAGGGTTAAATAAATACGGATGCAAACCTATTTACGTTGCTTTTTGGACTTAAGTGTTGTCTTTCTGTCATTCTGTCTGTATTCATTTTTCAACGGTTTTGAGATTTCCGACTCAGATTTACGCAAAACTAGACAATATTTTTAGTGTGAAATTTTAACTAGATCTTAAAAAAAAAAAAAAAAAACTATTCCAAAAAACTATTCCAACAGTCAAATTCCAGACAAGTTAAAATCCCGACTGTCAAATTCTAGGCCAAAAAATAATAGTTACTACTAACCACAGTGCAGTGGAGCTGTCGCAAATTTCAAGTAGATGTAGCTTAAACTTTAATGTAGGTATTGCCATTTTTTTTTTATTTAAAATACACCGTAAATCGCTTATTAAATGCCCATGGGCTGTTAAAGTTAATTACATAAAATGGACCGTAATAAAGTTATAATACATTTTTTGAAACTTAACTGCCGTCCAGGAAGGGTGTTTAGGCCTAAGTCTCTCGCGAAAAATTAGGCGTTTATGCGATCATTTACGCAGTGAACTGGGTTTGGTCTAGATCAATGCAATGCCTTTATTCTCATTTGTTCAGAAATTTAATTTTATTAGTTTACTAGTTTACTTACTTATTTATTGTATGAAGCTTATAGTTAATTTTGGTGTAGAAAAACCACGGTTTAAGGGGATGAAACATTCATTTCCTTAAATCTATGAAGCTTTTAGTGAACTGCGAGCAGAAAAATTACGATCTAAAATGCTTTAATGTTAGAAATCGTGAAACAACCTAGTCACAGCGCTGTAACTATAGTAATTTCACGATTTATGACCTTACAGCGTTTCAGGGGGGTGGGCCCGGTAGCTTTGCCAGAGTCTGTTAATAGGTGATTTACGATATTGTAATGGAACGTATGAGTTTTTCATTAGCTGACCGCGTTTTTAATATTCGTTTTTCTAAAGTTTTAGACAGGTAGTGTTTTTTATCGTTTTAGATGATTATTTTATATTAATAGTTCGCCGCGTATATATATGATTGAAGTCCTCCCACCAGCAAAAGTAAAATAATTAATACCTCCGATCCTATTCTTCGACCAAACATGGCCAGATAGTAGATAAGTAGGCCTATATGGATGGTGTATTGATATATTATAACTATGGCACTAGTGTGTGCCACAGTACAGACTAGTGCCATACAGGGTGATTACGAAAGAAGAGACAGTTTGAAGCGTTTATTAATGAAAAATAGACAAATCTTTAATTTTGTAGGGAACCAACGTCAGTCATATACGAAGGATTTTCCGAAACTTGGGTTGTGCCGGGCTGTATTCACCCCTCAGCAATCCCGCTGTGGTGTTAAAAATTCGAAAATTCGGTGAAGAAAATTTAGTTAAAGGAGGGGTTGCCACCAAATGATAAGCAGCAGCCTCTTGGCCGCTGAATAGTTCTGTCTAACCCTTACTTTCAACAGGCGAAGAAACACAGAGATGAATTTCTGTTTGTGAAGCAATCAAGCCACGTCCCTCCTTGATGGTTAAGTATAAAGTTGGTGCATCCACGTGCACCAGGGAGCAAGCGGGAACGTTAAGCCTAGCGACACCACGGGCCCTTTTTTTTTTACAGCTATCGACCGTTTTGAAACGGAAATTTTGAACCGCTCGATGGGCGCCATCTGGTGACAGTGATATCGTTAACCTTGATCGGTCGCTCCCTGGTTCAAACGGACGCACCAACTTTACACTCAATAATTAATTAAGAGGCACGTGGCTTGTTTGCTGTATAAAAAGAAATTTCTTTGCGCATTCCTTCGCTTGTTGACATCAAGTGCTACGTAAAACTAAATAATGGTAGACGGGGCTGGAATCCGTAGCCTGTCATTCAGTGAATATAGAGGCACCTTCAATGTGCAGTGGTCAGCTGCGCAGTCTACTCGGGCTATTGTATCTCTACAATACACTAGAAAATGTGGAAAGGTTCGTATTTCCGATGTGGGTAAAAAAAAAAATTTTTGGCTACGACCCCTGGCCTACAATGAGGCAGAGGAGGCAATTGCCTCCGGGCCCACAGACTTTGGGGGCTCCACTGGCCCTATTGAATTTTTTTTTGTAATGTTTCAGAAAAAAAAGCACTTTTTAAAAAAGTTATTGATCTGTAGTTCCGTGCAGGTGTGTTTTGAGTGGCGAAAATTTACTTGTTTTATTTTTTTGTGGAGTGGGAGCAGGGGGTTGTTCCAATAAGAACTCACCTTGTGTGGCAAAAAAGGCAGTTTTTTTTTTTGTAAATGGGGTGAGGGGCTCCACTGGGCTCTTGCTTTTGCGTGGCAAAACAGCATTTCTTTTTTTCTTTTTTTTACGAAGTTGGCCATCACTGGGCCAACACTGGGCTCCTGCCTCCGGGCTTGTATTTTGAAGTTACGCCACCGATTGTGGAATATTTAACTGCCCACTCACCTGCTGTGTAGATTTCATGATGGGGCTTTGTTGGAATGCGACACGGGAATGCTCCTACGTTTCATCAGCCTAGCAGTCTCATCGTCTCCCCGAACTTTTACTCTTACTGAAACATCCGTTTGTTTCAAATTTCTTTTGCTAGTTAGTAATGTTTTCCCGAAACGTGTTCTAAAGTGTCGTTGCACAACAGTTACAGAGGAGCAGCATTTGCGGCCATCTTGGAGAACTAGTCACGTGACGTTCTCGTAACGCGGCTTCGAGAATCTTGCGTTATCGTGCGTTTCTTTTCCTTGCAGCAATGCAGCAGCTGCAGAAGTTTGCTAATAATGACTACGTCACGCAAACGGCATTAGCGTTAGCCGAATAAAAGAAAAAGCTCCCTGACGGATTAGTACACACAGAGCTATTAACCGGACCGCTCAAACAAAAGAAAAACAAAAAAATGGACGCTGCCATCTCCGTGCGATTGTAATCGTTCATGTCGCTGAAAAGCATTATTGTTGGAGTTTTATTGGCCGTCGAAATGAAACAATAGAATTTTATGGTTGTGTATTTATTACTTTATCTACCTGCAGCTTTGTGGTTTTACTTAAATCCACCATAACTATAAAAACACGGCCATATTTGCTGTAGACGATCACATTTTTTATCGATGGGAAGCAGCCATCTTGTAATGCACGAAACCATTTAGCACGGCACGAAACGAGGAAAACTGTGCGGTTTTTTTTTTCCCATTGATCAGTTTAGCGAAACAAGAGTATGGTGTAAAGTCAAAGTAAGTATTACACAATATTCATCAATCCAATACCGTTTATTTACCCACAATTTGACGTTAATCGCGAACCATACTCTTCTTTCACTAAATTGCTAGATGGAAAAGAAACGAACGGAAAGAGAAGCGTCCGCTAGATGCAGCACTGCAAATTGCAGCTAAATTGTAAGAATAAGAAACAGCCATTTAGCGAACTGCTTCAGAACTGAAAGGAAAAGAAATGCACGGGAACTCCACCTTAGAACAATATACTCACTTCGTTACGGGAGGAACATATTTCTACGGAAAACAACAATCAGGTGTTATTTAGTGACGTCATCATCAACTAGCGGTACAAGCGGGCTGCTTGGGGAACAAACGGGAGGAAGCACGTGTTGTTACACGGTCGCTTGTTGGGACAAACACTAATTTGCTTTGTACACTCACAAAAGTTTCATAAAACCGCAACTTCGGCGTTCCAACAACAGATAAGACACACTATAACCTAGTACGATATACGGTAAACTGCCCCACGCCAGTGGCCATCTTGTTCTGGTTCATAAATGTTTTGTGTGTGTAGAAAAAAAGTTTTTGTTTGGCCCAATAAACCACCGTACGCTGCAATTACGCAGCTTAAAAATGGCCGGCAAACAACAATAGAGCAGCGTCATGTGACGTCATATTGGCTACAAGAGAGATAGCTGCAAGGGGCACTAGATTAAAATGGCGGGTTAAACAACGACACTTCCAGTCAAGGCAGTGCTTTGAGAGCGGATTTCATATAGCTTAAAAAAACCGTTGTTTTCTCCAATCCCTTATGCTGCTAGGTTGTAATTGGAAAATAAAGATTCCACTTGCTTAAAAATGTCAGCAACTGCCAACAAATCGACAAAAATCGCGCATTATAGGCCTAAGAAATCCACTCTTAACAGCATTGTCTTCAGTAAGTCGCCCTTCTTTTTCTCCTCCAGTGACCCTTGCAGCTATCCCAGTTACTGGCTCCAGCATAGAGTCATATACAATAATACAACGTTGTGTCACTGCCCTATAAGGAGAACAAGGGAGAGAGCGAATTTCGTGAAAGTCCATTGTGTTATCTAACATTTACTGTATGCTTTTTGTAAAAATACCACGAATTATTTTGTTAGTTTGCGACAGCGCAATGTTTATTTGCCAGCATCTTTGAATTCCAATGTGGGCCGGCTTAAGCTACGATTTCCAGCGCCATGTTGTCTGTTTCTGCGGTCCTTGTCAATCGGTGAGTGCATTTACGCTAGTAATTCTTCTGTGACGTTACGTTACGACCATTACGACTGTAAGAGTTTCTACCCCCTGCTGCCATTGCTCCGCGAAACTTAGAGAATTGCATAATGTGATGGTGAAAGCCGTTTATAGATAAGTTTTATATCTTCCGTTGACACTGTCTACTTCTTTTGGAATCACCTTGTACTTAGTGTATAGAGCAGTGACATAACGTGGTATTATTGTATATTACTCTATGGTGGAGCCAGTAACAGGGTTCGCTGCAAGGGGCACTGGAGGGCGAAAAGAAGGTCGTCTTACTGGAGCCAATGCTATTAGACTGGATGTCTTAAGCGTACAACGCGCGATTTTTGTTGTTGGAGAAAACAACGTTTTTTTAAGCCTAAGAAATCCGCTCTCAAAGCACTGTCTTGACTAGAAATGCCGTTTTTTCCCCTTACATTTTAATCGAGTGCACCTTGTAGTTATGCCCTCCAGATGCTAACTCGTAGCCAGTATGACGTCACTTGCCGCTGCTCTATAAGGAAAAGGACACTCCATATATGAGGTCTTTTCCCCTTCCCCTCTGGTTCACCCATGATATTATGTAGTGCTCATAACATTGCCTTGTATTTTATTCATTTGCTGTACAGCGCCGGTCTCATATTTGTTAATTTCTCGTTGCAGGCCACTCGTCCTATCCATGCGGAGACCAGCAGCCGGACGGGCTTCCCATCGTGGACCCACCCCGACGTCGGAGGTGCTGCAACAAGCGTCTTCGCAAACTGGTGCTTGGCCTGGTGGTGACGGCGGCTGTTGCCATGTCATGGGTGGGGGCCACACACTTCATTAAGCGCTCTTTCCTGTACCGAGAAAGCACGGGAGGCAACCTGAGCGCCACGCCCTACGCCAAGGCCACGGCCCAGGTGGGCGCCACTCCCTGTACCTTGGAGGAGGAGGAGGTGGAGGAGGAGGAGAGCGAACAGGCGAGGCATCTTTTCGATCGAGTGCAGCAGCTCTTATACCACGTCACAGCAAATTTTATTCTTTTTACTAAATTTTCATTCACTCTTGCACACTCGCTTACTTCGCTCGCTCTTTCGCACTCTTGCCTTCTTTTCTTATGCAAATTTGAAATTTTGTCACTCACGTCAGTAGCGTGCATAGGAGGGGGGAGCGGGGCAGAGCACTTGTTCCTAAAAAAGAGTAAAAAAAGGCCCGAAAAGGGCAAAAAGGCAATGAAGGGGGCCGAAAAGGATGAAAGGACAGTAAAAAAAAAAAAACATGGTTCCCTGAAAAAAGCCCAAAACATGTTGTGTGCCCTTATACTAAAAGTTTCCCTGCCCTTTCGGAGGTTTGTGTACGCTACTGATTCACGTCATCATGAGTTTTGTGCATTATTGGAAAATAAATTTTGTCACATCTTTATATAAAAAAAAATTGTAATTATTTGACAAATTTTATTTTTGGATAATGCGTGTATACGTAGGATGATAATTGTGGAGACACAGTTTTTTTTATAGGTGTGTTTTGAAAAATGTCGTCTTCTTGCACGTTACTTCTGCAATACACTCGCAGCAATGTTTACTCTGTTGTAAGGTGGGCAAGTCAAATTTAAGTCATGAACTAGATAAGAGTAGTTAATGCACGGTGGTGACGTCACGCTAACACATCCCCATGCTAAAAGTGTAGTCGTTATATACGGTTAATCTGAAAACCCACTTACGTCACAGTGGGTTAATTTTGATAACCCACACTTTTTTGATAATCTAACACTTTGTACGCGGGTCTACACAACCCCTGCTCTACCATGTGACATATGACCCGACTTTGTAAAATTACCGTACACAACACAAATGCAACCAGCGGTAACACGGTAAAAAAAACCACTCGCGTACTATGCTGGACCCCCACCCACGGAGGAATGGCCCAACCCGGCCATCTTTCGTTCCGACGGTACGAAAACTAGGTTACTGACACTTCTTAAACACACCTAAAAACCTACGAGACTCAAGCGAATAGCGCATTTTATATACTCATCTTATTTAAACTATTAAAGTAGAAAAAAATACAGTTTTACCTTAAGCACAAACATCGGTATTACGCAGTGTCTCTCCCCTTCGGTCGGCCTTTATACACAGGAAGCTTCAACCCCGTTTCTAAACCGGAACTTCCGTTCAGGAATTTACATATGTCGCATGTATAAAATCTTAAAATTCTTGAAATAAGTCTTTAAAAAACTCTAATAAGACGATAAATTATCTCGACGTCACACATTAGCATTAAAATACATATCCATGAGTCCTTGTCGATTCAACGGCTATAATTGCTCTTGAGCTCGAAACGGTTAATCCACTATCTCGTGGGTGAAGGGAAAAACTCGTGGGGCTTCACCCACTTGTGTTTCCCTCCATCCCCTCGGTTTTGGACTAGCCCTTTCTTGCTCGCAAGCAATTATAGCCGTTAAATCGACAAGGACTCACGGATATCTACTACTTAGATCATTAGATAGATCAGATCGACTTTGTAAACACAAAACGACTACGATGTCTTTGAAAGTTCACTACACGATCGAATTCTTCTATGCTATAAACGCTCAATCTCAAACGGAAGTGCTAATTTGCGACAGTTTTGAATTAGATCTCGCACCAGAATTAACTCCTACTGTCTCCTACTGGCTTACGAATATGAACTTTTCTTTGGTTCACAACCCGCTGTATTTCTGCTCGTGCATTGAGATACAGCGGGATGTGAACCAAAAGCTCGTATTCGTAAGCCTGAAGAAAACGGTAGGAGTTAATTCTGGTGTGAGAGTTAATTCAAAACTGTCGAAAATTAGCACAAATACTGATCAGTATTTTCCGTTTGAGATTGTGCGTTTAGCGTATGGAACTATTCGATAGATCAGATCATTAGATAGATCAAACAATACTTAACTGGACGAAAGTGGACTATATATCTAACTAAACCAACTAAACTGGTTGGTGTTTGGTTGGTTTGGTGTTTTGCTGGGACCCAGGCTGCAAGTCCATCAGCCGAAGACTCGCAAACTCAAGCAAACTAGCAAGTCAAACACTACAAAAAAAAAAAGAACTAAAAACTAAACCTTTTTTATTTCAGTAAATCCATTCTGTTGCTATGACAATAGCTACCATCTATCGGGTGGCATTTTAAATTCCACGTCACTTCCAGTATCACTTCCGGCGATGATATTGTCACTTACACGTTTTTTTAATACTAATGGACAATATTGGTTAAAGGCAACAAATCGCTAGTTCTCGACTTTCTCAAATTTTAAGAGATTTCTAATATAAGGGTGTTGGGGTAGGGATTTCTAATATGGTGTGTTGCAATGACGTCACGAGGCCATGCATGAGACCACACCCTTTCCCTAGCTGATCCTCATTAAGAATATCAGTACAGACACCAACATTACGGATTTGACCTGGTGTTTGCTAGTTACTAGGAAGTTGGGTACCCATATAGTCGACCCGGCCGACTGCCAATCGCATGGCATCGTCGACGGCCATTGAATAAGTTTCTGGGTGGAGCGAGGATTGCAGTTATTGCTCGGTGTTGAAAAATGTCAGACTTTCCACGTTGATGGCCAAAATCCATCTGTTCCTTGTCTATTGAGGGGAACACACATTCAAAGTGTATCCGTAGTGAGTAATTTGGGGATCTGTCACACTGCAAATCTTAAACCATCACTGCACTGCCGCCTAATTGCAGCAATGGCTTCTTCGGAGGCTTGCTATCGCAAATCGTTGTTTTACCTTGAGGAGCTCGTGGATCAGTGTTAGGGCGTTTAGATTTTTTGTACAGCCCTTGCTGGAATATGCGAATCAGGTTTGGTCACCATCCCTCATATAGGTGACATTGACACGATTGAGGCTGGTACAGTGGAAGTTTACAAAGGATTTGTTTGGCTTACGGGATTTGCAAGTTCAAAATTTTTCCTCAGTCTCTGAAAAAAGAAAAGTGAAAATATGAACCACTTTTCTAGATCCAAAATTCAAATCTGATTCCCCCCCAAAAAAAGAAACATATTTTTCGAAATATTTGAAAAATAACTTTTTTTTTTCAACTTTCGTTCGTTTTAGCCATGATGCTCTACAGTAAAGTAGCATAGGGCACCACGGCTGCACCGAACGAAAGTTACGTGTTTTTTTTCCAAAAACTTCGAAAATAGGATCCACTTTTTCTGAATCAGCATTGTATTTTTAATCCAGAAAATTGGTCCCTATTGCACTTTATTTTTTCAAAAACGTAGATCACCGTGTATAATTTTTAAAGGCTCTTGAAAATAAGAATATACGCTTTCGTAAGACAATTATCAGGATGGCGTTCTACCTGGGGAAACCGGGAAACTTCAGGGAATTTGTCAATTCCGAAATATTCAGGGAAAAATCACGGAATTTGGTAAACATATACTGAAAGTTAGGGTATTTCAATCTTTTCCAGAATGTCTTTTTCATCTATAGAGAACAGCTAATTCGGACTTCCTTTTTTGCATCTAAAACCTTCACTTTATGTCAGTTAACATTTCGAGTCTTTTTTGTTTTTTTCTGATAAAGCAATAACTCTTCATAGGCTTAAGCAATATGGGACGTTATGTGGCAAGCGTCGAGTTTCTTGTATTTTTCAGAATGTGGCTTTCCGACTGTTTGCCAGAGCCTGTTAGTGCATTGCAATTTTTAATTTAGCAAAACATTTTAATTAAATGTGGAAAAAAATGTTTCAGTCCTGTAATGACTCTTTTTTTCGACCGAAAAAAATCGGGGTAAAATGTCAGTAATTCGTACGGAAAACCAGGAAAAAATCAGGGAATTTCGTCATAAGCTCTTGAACGCCACCCTGATTACAGCAACACTCGTGTCTGTTAAATATTAAACGCTAGCTGGCAGTATAATTGGCATTCGGTTATCTTTTCTGAAGAACCAGATAAATACTTTCAGCTGCAGAAATATTTCTATACACTGTGTACACACAGTTGATGCCGTCGACTTTAAATTCACTGGGGAGGAGTTAAATCTTTTCTGTTTATTTTTTTATGTTTATGGAACCGTGAAGCTCCTTACCAAGACGTTCCGCAGAGAAATAATGGATGCCGCGGCTGATTCGGGCGAAGTGTAAACAAATCATCCGCATGAAACGTATATGTCGGCACTCAGCAAAGCAGGGGAGCCCTTGAAATAAGCCTTGAATTAATCAATGGACGATTATCTGCTCGCGCACACGGCCAGATCATGAGTAGTTGGGCTTTGCCAACAAAAACAGGATTGATGACATGCCAGTACGTGAAGTGAATGCAAATGACACTTGTCTGAGCTAGCTGAACCTTGACTTTTGAAGCACCACTTTATGCGCTCTTTCAAAGAAAATCTCACAGATTATTAAGTTAGGGTTCTTTTTTTTTCTGGTTTTGTTTTTATGCTGCCAACACACGTGACGCAAATTTAGGTTAGAAGGATAAAAGATACGAAAATTTGCTTGGTATTTTAGACCGTTCGAATGGTTAGGCTTAACACCTACTTAAGGAGTTGGGAACGTTTTTGTGAAAATACAAATTCCTCAAGATTTAATTTACGAATAAGCGAAAAAGTGCGTTTTATAGTGTTTTTGTTTTATATGTTACTTGAAAATATGCTTGAATTAAGGAATGTAGAGAATCGTTACCTTTCTGGGTGGGATAACCAAGTAACTCTCTTGCCATTCTTGTTGCGACAGTTTGTACAAAAACGTAGGATCCATACTGTAATTCTTGTCAGACTTTGCCAAGAACTAAATTTCTCAGCTTCTAGCAGTGGCGTCATTTCCACAACTACTTGAATTACAATTGGAACTATTTGCTCTTCACTACTCAAATCAGTCGTCTCCTTCAAGGCTGGTTCCACTTCTGTCCAGGCGACTGCTGGTAAACTAAGCCATGAGGGCCCATGCCACCATTCCTCATTACAAAGCAAATTCGGTTGTTCAAGGAACAAGTCTTGACTCTTGTAAAGATGTACCGCCCCCCCCCCAACCACTTATACTTGCAATTTTTTTTATATACTGGAAAATACTTGAATTTTTAACTCGAGCTAAAATAACGGTTTTCACTTGCAGTTAACACGAATTTGGACTAATGAAATTCTCTGCATTAACTGAAATTTGAATTAACGTTTTCTCCTGCAATTAACACACATTTTTCGTATTTAAATTTTCATTTGACAGGCATAAACGCCTTAAAAATTGTGCTGGCCGCTACGCATTCAAGTTTTAGATTCGGCTGGCAGGTCGTTCAAAATACATACTCAAATATAGTGAAATATACTGAAAAAATTGTAATATTGGAAAATACTTGAAAAAAAAATTGCTGTGCTGTACGAACACTGGGAAGGGGAGTGGGGGGAAACTAGTCATTTCACGATTCTGACCGTGAGCCATTTTAGATCGTAAATTTTTCTGCCAGAAATTAACTAAAAGCTTCACACATGATTAAGGAAATTAATGTTTTATCCTCTCAAATCGTGCTTTTTTGCATCAAACTTAACTATAAGAAGCTTCATTCATAAAGAAAACTAAATAAACCAGTAAACTGGACACCATTCTGCAAAAATGTGTCAAGCCACATAAACATATTTTCGAGATAACGAGTGTTAATATTCGTATTCATTAAAAAATACAGTGTTGTAGTAGTATTACTGTTTGTTTTTATATAGAAGAACAGTAATGCTACTACACTACTGTATTTTTTAATGAATAAAGAACATTAACGCTCGTTATCTCAACAATATCTTACACCTCGCCGTGTATATGATTGAAGTCCTCTCTCCAGCAAAACTAAAACTATTAATTTCTCCGTTTCTATTCAATATATTTCGACCAAACTTGGCCAGACAGTAGATAGCAACTTTTCCTAACTTTACACCATCTTTTATGCAATTCCGTGCAAGAGTAAAAGTAGGGAGCCACACGGAAATTTGAAAACTGTTCACTTCACTTGTTGTTGTTCTTCTTGTTTAACACGGTTTCAGAAAAAACTACTGCACCTACCTAAAATCTGAAACATGATCTTAGCCAGAAATTTCCCTGGGCTTCATCCTCAGAGAGACCACTTTTTCGATTGGTCCATCCATTTCAGAGTTACGGGTCCCTTAACGATCATTTTGATTGTTTTACATTCTTTTAATCATTGTAATTTGGGAACAATGCCACTCAGCAAACTCCAGATCCATTCTTCGTGCACGTGTTATGTCTTTGCTAAAAAGTTCATTGTTGAAGGGCCCACCAGTATCGATTCGGATGGGTTGTGTCGCAACTGTGCTCTGTGTGTCTGGTTGATGAGACGCCGGAGCATGTGCTTCTGCATTGCAGGAAGCACACCGTCCGCCGTGCTAGGTTGATGTCCTGGATTCAGGGATTGTCGACGCTAAAAGCGTTGCTGTCGGATTCGATGGGTAGTCATCCGATGTTGCGATTGCGCGCGGTTGCGAAATTCTGTAGGACGTCTGGTATCGGTGTTTAGGTGTTGTTCAGCGTTGCTTGCGTTGCTTGTTTTGGAGCGTTTTGTGACCATTGTCTCTCTTCCCCCATCCATCATCGCTATGTGATAGTGCGTGCTTCGTGCGGTGTGTTTCCGGGCGTGGATGACCCCGCCGGAACTTTCCCTAAATGGGAGAGAGAAGGTGGGTCGCCCCTGTCGTCTTATGCGAGTGTTGGTGGTTTGCTGTGCGTCGTTGTGTCAGTGCATCTGGTCGTGATTCGTCCTTCCAAGAGGCCCACCGGAACTTTCCCTAAATGGGGGAGAGAAGGTGGGTTACCCCTGTCATCTTGTTTGGTGGTTTGCTGTGCGTCGGAGTGGCAGTACATCTAGTTGTGCTTCGTGCTTCCAAGAGGCCCACCGAAACTTTCCCTAAATGGGAGAGAGAAGGTGGGTTGCCCCGGAGCCCTGTCCTCGTCGAGTTTAGTGGTTTGCTGTGTCTTGGTGGCAACTCTGAATGGTGGTGAAACCTTGGTGTTAGAGTAATGCATTGTCACATGTGGTGTTATGGTTGTATGCTTCAGGGTGAAGGGGCGTACGGCTTCGGGCCACGGCTCCTGAATAAATATGTTCGAAAGAATCCGTGTTTCAGCTAAACGCATATAGATTTAAACCAAATGGCAGCTTGAAACGATAGGATGGCGTATTTATTTCGTAAATGCATTCTTTCAGATCTGAGTTGAGTTATTTCAAAGTGGCCAGCAACAATGCATGCATAAACAATGCATACATAAACCTTTGTACCACGACGCCATAGCCGTACAAAAGGTACACGGATAACTAACAAAATCGTCAAGTGTGCCGTAAAAAAAGGGGGTTATATGATTGAAGTTTCACGTTACTTGTTAAAATGTCACGGATAAAATTTGAATGATTTTTAATTGAAATAATCAAATGTACAATTGAGAAAATTGCATCTGTTTAAGTACTGTTGTGCTTAACCTATCGTATATTTAAAACGTAAAGCACAACAGCACTTAAACAGATGCAATTTTCTCAATTGTACACTTGATTATTTCAATTAAAAAGCATCCAAATTGTATCCGTGTACATTTTAACAAGAAAAGTGAAACTTCAATCATATAACCCCCTTTTTTACGGCACACTTGACGTTTTTGTCAGTAATGTTTATGTGGCTTGACACATTTTTGCAGAATGGTGTTCAACTAATCAGCTTAAATTCGTGAACAAATGAGAATGAAGGCATTGCGTTAATGCTATAGACCGAACCCACATCACGTGCGTATCGAATAAAATCGCATAGGCCCAAACACCCGCCACGGACAGAAGTAAGACTCAAAAATGAATTGCAACTTTATTATGGCGCTGGGCCCACCACCCCCTTTTTTATCGAATTAAGTTTAACGGCCCGTGGGCATTTAATTAGCGATTTAAGGTAACATTACAGATTGTCCAAGACAAAACACGTAGTTTTGTACGGCAATTTCTGCTCAGACAATGTGCTTTTTCGGAAAAAAAAAAGAGTTCAGCCACCACCATCCGCCAGTATACGGTCTGCACAATCTAATGAGGGACTGTCGGAAACAAATATTCGCTTCGTGCATGAAAGTGCCATTCAACAGGTGGGAAAAAAATAATAAAAATCACCGTTGAAGGTAGTCTGTTTCGTTAGTGTCTGGCCGGCTATCGCAGACAGTCTGAGAAGGATGGCTGTATTCAATTCAGTAGGGGACTGGCTGGTCGAATGATTAAGCACAATTATCCCAAGCGGTCCCAAGTCTGTTCTCGTCTCACCCTTCTGCAGAGAAGAGAACGGCCCCGGAAGCGGGAATGTGGTCACGCCCATTCGATTGTAGCGTGTCAAGGGTCTTATGAATTTTCCAGCTAAACTGTTCCTTTCCCAGGACGTTAATGCGAATATTCCTTTTATATTCCTGTTTAGTCTAAGATTTCTTAACTTGGCATAGTTAAGTCATTCTCAATCTTCTTAATTTGCTTTCGTAACTAGGCTAAACAACACGACGTTCATAAGACGTCCATCATTGGTCCGAAACGTCCAATTCTACTCCAGAACGTCTAATCCGAAACGTACATAAAGACGTCTGACGGACGTCCAGAATGCGATGTCCATTTGTGGTCAGATAAAGACACGCTTCTAACGTTCTTACGGTACTGAGGGACTAGACGATTGATTTCAACATTTACTGGAGCACAATTCAGTCCTTATTGCGCAGCTAGGGTTTCTATACACAGAGTATTACATATTAGGCACTGACCCAAGTTGCAGCTAGGTTCAGCCCTTGCAGTGGTGCTCCAACCTTTCGGTGGTGCTCCTCCAACACCAACTCAGGATCCCTGGATCAAGCCGGCTTTTATACCAGCTGGAGCAGAAGATTCCTGCCAACGATTTATATCACATGACTGGCTGACTGCAGCGATCCGGTTCCAACTGGCTGAGTAGTTCGGCCCACTCGCTGTCTTGCTGCTGGGGCTCTGCCAATTCCCGTGTTAGGCGGCAATTGGACGGGAGTGCTGCAGCTTGCGTAATGACAAGGTGCACCGCGAAGTGTCGGCTTCGTGTTGCATTTTGCCATTCATATAAACAGCCGGTTACAATTCCCCTCCCCTAAGTTCTCGCTTATTGGTGCAGAGGATTCCTGCCAAGGATTTACGTCACGTCACGGGCTGACTGCAGCGGTCCGGTTCTAACCGGTTGAGTAGTTGGGTCCACTCGTTGCCTTGCTGCTGGCGCTCGGCCAATTCCCGTGTTAGGTGGCAATTGGGCAGGCGCGCTGCAACTCGTGGAATGATTAAGGTATAACGCGAAGTGTTGGCTTCGTCTTGCACGTTGCAACGTCTTTAGTCGTTTACAACACGGTAACTTGAAGGATAAAAAAATACAAACCTGTGTCTGCTGTCAATAATGTCAAGCTGGAGCTTACCACGCGTTACGTCGGCCGGACACCAATCTCAACGATCACACTTTTAACTCGAGAGTAATTAATTATCGATTAGTTGTGGTAATAATTTCGTCCTTATTCACAAAACAATGTTACTTTTAGTATTCATCTCGTCTTTTGTCCTTTCATGTGATATGCATACGAAAGTAAAGCCACCCAGGTGCTGGCTTAGCAACAACTGCCAAATATCCAGTTCTCTTACACTGTGAAACATGCTTTAATTGGGAAAATGTAAGCACTGGAACTAAGTAAAGCACTTCTTCTTGTGCTTTCAGCACAAAGAGGTCACTCTCCTTTTCCTGCTTTTAACTTTTTTTTAAATTATTCTTTTTTGTGTGGTTTTGACTTAGGCAGTTTTGCCTACATTCGGCTATCGGTTTGCACATTAATGCAATTTTAAGTGTATTGTGTGTTTCCCTTGTTAATGAACTGGAGTCAACTCGAAACGTTGAGTTGTGTTGACTTTATGCAATTTTGGCTTCTCTTTTTCAACCAACCTACCGTAGGATAGTGATGAGGCCGTTGATCTATAGCTAGGGGGTAAGGAGGAGCGCTCTTAGCTCCCCCAGCAGGCTCAGGGGCGGGTTCCCGGAAAGTGACGTATTTTACGCTGTTTTGGTGTCTATTTTTGGGCCTCCCAAGAGCCTGTTTGCAACATATTTTCAAGCAAATTTCGGCTGTTTTTCTCTTTAGCATGACAGATTTCACAATAACTCGGCAATTTTTTATTTTTTATTTCAGACAACTGTTTGTAAATTAAATTTATCCGTTACAGTTTGAAAGCTATTTTTTAAATAAAATAATTTATTTAATTATGTTTAGTTAACACGTAATAATCTAGGTTTGTTGCTTAGGTAAGTGTTGTTGCGTACTAGGCCTACCTTTCAAAAGACGAAAACTTAGTAGAATTCTTAGGAAGTTTTGTTTTGGAAAAGATTAGTTAACCGTTTCTGCATTAACTGGAGAAGGAATTTTAAATGAATGGTGATGGCCTAACAGAAAAAGGGATATCCTAGCGACCTATCAAACTGTCAACTCAATTTGCAGCAACGTAAATTAGTTGTGAGTCATTTTTGAAGTTCGAGTATTTTCATAAATCATGAATTTTTCTCAGAGTTTTCAATTTTGCCAACTATGTCCGATTGGCGTGAAGTTAATTAATATCGTAATTTTAAATGCTTAACACATTTTGTTTGTACAGATTCTCTTGATGTTGACTAAGAAGTGGTGTTGCATGAAAAGGAGCGAAAAGTGGTGCGTTCATGGATGCACTTGTCGCACCGCTTCTAAACGGCCCTGTAAGGTTGTAAATCGGAAAAGAAAAGATCCCACTTGCTAAAAAATGCAGCACCTGCCGAAATCCAAAACAAAATCCAAAAAGAAATACGCCTAAGAAATCAGCTCTCACAGGATTGGCTCGACTAAAGGCTCTATTGTTTGTGCCTCCACGCTAGCTAAACGGCTGGCTCCAAATGCGAGCTCAACAGCGAGTATGGCGTCTACTGCTTCTAGTATAGTAACCATACTATTCATCAATTTCATTAAAACAAACGCACAGAAGCTCACAAAACAGGATGTTTTTTTTTTTTTGCCCTGAACATTTTGAGGGAGAGGATCGATTTCAAACCTCTCCTGAAAAGAAAAAAAAAATGCCTGTACGTTGACTGTGCTTCAATGCACTGGGCAATAGAGGGGTCGAAATAAGGTTGAGCTGCGCAGCGAACAACAAAACCTGGCTTCCTCGAAAGCATCTGCGTAATGCAGGGAAGACATTACTTGGCCCGCAGGCGGATATTGAGCGTGCTGCCCAGGAAGCCCAAGTGTACAATCATGCTGCAATTAATGACGGCCTTGTTTTTTTTTTTAAGTTAAAGGCATCGTAAGCTGTTAAGGAAGAGTTTAAGTGAAGGACGTTAGCAACTGGTTATTATTTAACGCGTGTGTAAATGCGTTAGCGTGCCTCGCAAGATAATTAGCGCGTTAATTTTAAAACTCCGGATGCTCCGCGTTTAACGATGTTAAATCTTCGTAAATTGAAAACAAAGAATTAGAGCGAAATGCGAAATGCTGTTTATGACGGCGATGCAGTCAAATTACTGCCGTCAATAGTTGCATTATTGATAATGCTACTTTTTGTTGTCAAGTGTTACGAATTTAAAGCAGAAACTGAATAAGTTACGTATTTATTCAGCACACTAGTCAGCGCCTGCATTAAATAAACGATTCATGGTTATAGCCGATATGTGCCAGCGCTAAAAGTGGAGTGAGTCTAGGTGGTAAAGTCGAACACCCCTCATTCCAGCCTAACGATGATAAAAACTCACATGATGTTGGTAAGCCAGTCTAGGCAGTGGGCAAGTTTCTTTAAGATGTTGTATTTGCTCGCCTTGATTCACGGGACTAGGTGCTTGTGAGGGCTACACCCGTTGGTTTCTGGGCATGATAAATTTGGTGAATTCGGGGGCAATTTCTAATTAGTGGTCCAAAAAGAGGTGTTGACCGTTGGGGACTCGAAATTGGAATGCCCGCAACTAGCCATGGGCTCACGGGCCATCAAATCAAAAGGCTCACGCGCCTTGATACAATGATTGTGGGTTACAAATAGTGCAAAGGGACTGTTAACAATAAATTTGGTGCACACATGGTATATAATATGGTCGAATTGCAAACAATAACTAGCTGCTGGTGACGGTCTTGAAGTTGATTGTAGAAAGGTCCAAAACTTGATCGGCGTTGTTGCTATACCACTGATCTTGATAACTGCAGCGCCACGGGACGGGTGCTGCAATTGTTCCAATCTAAGGCAATTGACGTCTAGTTCGGTCTTTTTCTGTTGACGTCTTTCACACACCATACTGCTTTGCGTCCCGTATGCTTTCAGCTATTTTGTTCAAGGCTTTGAGCTATTGTAATTCTGGGAAACTGTTTTTGGGTTGCGGAAAATCGATAACTAGTGGGTTTTCGAAAATTCCCCTCTCATCCTCCACCTATACATTCCAGCCCGTTGCTCTTAGGGCTTGCCCCTTTTTTTTGCCAGTTACATTTTGTTGTTGTTATGGAACTGAGAAAGTGAAAACTAACTGGTGGAAAGCCAGGAAAATGTTTCAGGAGAAAAGGGGGAGGGGGCCGATCAAAGCCAGGTAGTGGTCTTGGCTCCCAGTGGGGCCCAGTGCCGGACCACCGGGAACTAAACCATTTTACAGTATGTCACTGCCATATCAGGCTTTTGGAGGGTGCTTTTTTCACATATTCTCGAGGAATTTACTCACCATTATCGCATGATTAAAATCTGTGTCGGGGAGGGGGAGGGGGCTTGCCTCCCCGTTTCCTCCCCCCACTCCCTCGACCAGTGAAAAAAACGTATGTCTAGATTTTAAAGTGAGCTGATCGGATCGAAAACTGGAAAAGAGAATCAGATCTTGGTGGTCAAAGTACTTTAAGAGACTACAGAACTCTTAGAGCAAGTATTGGAACTATTCAGAACATTCTTTTGGTGTCTACCATCATTAGAGTTTTTCAGTTCGAATTCCCGGGTTTGCCCTCCCCGTACTAAGAGAGTCTAAGACTCAAAATTGAGCAGGTTCACCTTTGGAACACTAGTTTAGCCTTTCAGCAGACGTAAGGCCCAAAGAAAGTTACCGACATAATTATATTATATATGTTATTGTCGCTGCTTTAAATACATATATATATATATATATTATGTTATGGTCACTGCTTTACATACACATACACGCACGCGCACACACACACACATATATATATAAACACACGCTAGCTCGTCTAGATACAAACATCGCATCAATTCAATTATCGAGGTTGTAAACCATTGTAGCGCGACGCCATAGCGTCAGCGTCTTATATCCTAAAGCATAGTTAGGCACATTTCAGGTACTTGGGGAAAAATAATAATGCGGTACAAAAGCTTAAATTGTGTTGATATCGAGAGCAATGACCCACCTGACAAAAATTAACTCGTGTAGGAATGCCAGTTAAGCTGCTTTCAATGCAAAATCTGACCCTCAATAACTTTGAAATGTGTTACTAGCTAGCTAGCTAGTCCGCTCATTCCCATGTTAAATCCCATAGGGTGATTATTCATCGATACCGAGATAATGAAAAGGCTTCCAGCTATGAAATTGGACGAATGGGTGCAGTACAATACGATCTGCGTACCTTTTATGGTTTGGAGCCTGGGGGTGTAACGGAGATGGCGTGGGAGGGCCCATAAGTATGAAAATATTGCTATAACCATTGTTAGTATTGTCCGCATCGTCTCTCACTGGACGGCCAAAGTTCGGACAATGACAATGTGTATACTGACGTGCGTGCCTAGACACACACTAGTGTAGCACGATAAATCTAAACAACGTTGCAAAGAAATGGTATTACCGTCCAATTCACGAAAAATAAACCAACTGTAAAAACGAAGCAAAGTAAACAAAGCCAAAAAATGGTAAAGAGGCCACCAAGTTGAGAGTGGTTCGGCCCTTCAAAGGAGTAATATCAACACACCAAAACTAACTAAATACAACAAATTACAACAAAATTAAAACCAAATCATAAACCCATAAAGAGGTGACTAAATTGAGAATGGTTCGGCCTATAGGCAAAAGATAGCAGCAAATTGTTGAAAACCAATTTCTTGTTGATGTGGCACTTTATTACTCATCTGCACGGTTGTGGAGTTGAGTCAATGCACAATTAAAAAAAAGGAATGATATCATACCAAAAACCAAAACTGGTAAAAGGGGCCGCCAAGTTCCGAATGGTTCGGCCCTTCAAAGGAGTAATATCAACACACCAAAACATTCGCCAACTTAATCGCACCAAATAATACTTAGGACGTTAAATGAAAACTTGAACATTGCTACCGAAAGTAGCAATGTTCTAGTTTTCATTTAACCTTCGAACTATTATGCGATGTACATAATGTGATATACATATGTGATTTACATATCACTGGAGCCGGTCATTCAGCTAGCTGCAAAGGGCACTTGATATAAATGGAGGTGCCTTTAAATCATGGTGTTTTTAGCCAAGCCACTGCCGTGAGAGCGGGTTTTCTTAGGCCTAAAAATCATAGATTTGACCAATCCCTTACGCTGTGAAACATATGTTAAGGTTATAAATCGGAAAAAAGACAAGATTCCACTTGCCGAAAATTGCAGCAGCTGTCAACAAACACTTTTTCAGGTCTAAGAAAGCCGCTCTCACATCGATGGCTTGACAAACTATGCGAATGTTTTTACCTCCGCGTATATCCAGTGGCCCTTGCAGCTAGCTCAACGGCAGGCTCCAGCTTCCTAGCCAGTATGGCGTTGGTGTCGCTAATCTCGCTCTGTCTATGCACATATTTAAATTTTCGGAAATATCAAACAGTTGGAAAAGAAATATTCGGATTTACGATCCTTTTTAAAAAAAAAATTGTGGAGCCTTTGTACCATCTGAAGTAAACTAACGCTCGTATACATGAACCGACTCAATTTCGAATCGAACTAAATGTTTTCGAAACAGAGCAGAAGTCTAATAAGTTGAGGGACAGACCCGGGGATCCAAACCTGGAAATCACCGACCACCACACTGGGCTGGGATAATTACCAGAAGAAGCCAGAATTGATCCCACACCTGCTGAAGTATCAAGTAGTCTCTCACACTACTGTGGCCGGCACAGACTAGCAGGGCCTTTGCCAGGATCCTCTGCCAGTTTAACTGCATGGTTATCTGGGATAGGAGAGGGACAGTTTTGCTGAGAAATTCCAAGGATCTTTAACATTCTCCATGAACTCGAGTGCAATTTCCGATGTTCCAAAACGTCAAAAGCATCAATGCATCAAAAGAATCGACAGCATCAAAAGACAAATTCCAAACTTCTCAAGAAAATTGTGTTCTTAAAGTGCTTTAAAGATGTTCCAAGAACAAAGAAAATCTGCTACAAACCGTTCATATACACGCCTTCTGTCCGAACTAAGCTAACCACCGGATAATACGAGTCTAGTGCTTACCAGCTCTTAACGGTAAAATTTTACACCTAGACCCTGACTGTCAAAGCTTGTCTGTGTTCCTTCCAGGTTTTGACTTTTTGAAAGCCGTTACTTTTAACATTTGACGTTCCGTTTTTGTTTAATAATCCCATCTTCCGAGTTTCGGCGGAAAATCGATATTTTCTCTCTGAGGTTTCGAAATTCTGTTAACCAGCAAAATGATATTGTATTTTGGATATGTCCTCTGGTTTTATTTATTTTTTTGTTGACTGTTAATTGAGGGGGGGGGGGGGAATGGAGGCACTCGGCTCCATCTGTTTACACGGCTTTTTTGTCCGTTTTTAATCACATGGAGGGTAATGTCTCCAAATAAGTAAGGGATCCAAATAGCGGGTGAATGGCCTCTGGAATGGATGGACAGACGCTTTTACTACGACGCTTGTCGAGGGGGTGAAAACCTCGGTCTCGAGAGGGAAATTGTTTGGTTGCTTGGTCGGTCAATTTGCAACGAGATGGCGCTCTTCCAAGATCCGCCTTGTCAAAAGCTATCAAGTCATTGTCAAAACGATAATGCGTTTCAGAAGAGCGACAATCTTGTTGTTGTTGTTCTGAATGGTCCAATAGTCACGAAGGATTTCGCTGATACAGCAGTCAGACGGGAAATGTCGGAAACAGATTCCTGATGTTTATTTCGGTTGGCGGGTATCTGATATTCCATGAAGGAAGGATCTATGAATTGGAATGCCACAAGTATTGGCTCAAATGGCCCGTGGAACGGATCAATACCTTAACCAATTGTGGAGCGCCCCCCCCCCTTCCTCCCCTCCTTAACGTAAGTTGTGGCAGTGGAAGTTGTGAAGTTTAACTGATCCGCAGTCAAAACAGCAAAGGAACACAAATAAACTTTCCTGTAAGGGTTTCGTATACCGCAGTGTTTCTGCGCTGTTTAGTCCACGTGAAACCTTACTGCTGTATTCAACCATTAGTCACGTAAATAAAATTTAAATCATATCCCAACTTTCAAAATTATTGTAAGATTAATATAGTGCTACACACTCTCCTACTTTCGGACATTTTTCAAGTCAAGTCGTCTCCTTTCCGTTCATCATAAGTGCACCACTTTTCAAGATTTCGTATTCAAGACTTCAGGACTGGTATTTAATTTTATTTTCAACGACATTTCGAGGTTTTCAAGGAGTCGCACGAACCCTGAATTAAATAATCTGTAGGTCTATACTAAGCTTTTTTTTTTACGATTTTTCAGCGATATCGTTTAGCTAAGTTGAATGAACCAATCTGATCTGTCGTGCTCTAAAGTAAAAATTGTAAAAAACATGTGAATACAGCAGTACGGTTTAACGTGGACTAAACACTGCGGTATACGAAACCTCACAGGAAAGTTTGTTTGTGTTCCTTTGCTGTTTTGACTTCGGATCAGTTAAACTTTACCTTAAACATCAAACGAATTCGTTTTTGTTTTGTAATTCATGAATTACTGAGTAAAAACTTTAGCGGCAAAAACGGTGTAAAAAAAATTTAACGTTGTAAGAGATATCTGTCTTAAACGCCTTAAAATGCTGTTGTCAAAATATAGCTATATCGTAGGTTGTTTTGGAAGAGAGCAAAAAGGTAATTGTTTTGTTACACCGCTGTAAATTTTGGGCTTTTGTTGATTATGTGTGTGTTAATCCTATATTATATTTCCCTTTTTTTTAAAGTTATTTTTAGTTTGAAGCAAAACGCAACTTGGCGGGTACTTGGGCTGCATGGCGGCTCAATTGGCATGACGTCTTAAAGAGGCCCCAAGCACAGTCCCCAGGAGTGGGGAATTTGAATTATAGTTGTGTCATTCATCCCTCAGGCCGGGGTGGGGGGAGGGGGAGGACGAGATAAAGAAATTATTTTTTGTTGTTGTTAATTTTTTCTACTTTGGCAGGAGCCCGGCGACGCCAGTCGCCAGCTACGGGTCATGGGAAGCGCTGTCTTGACGCTATTTGAGGGCCTATTTTTAGCTTCCCGAGAACACGTTTGCAACATATCACTTAGTAAATTTCGACTGTTTTCTTAGACGTTCTTAGGCATAAGAGGTCGTAAAAATCTAACAGTGATCCAATTTTGTTTTTCAGTACATTTTATTTATAAATTAAATTAACTGATGAGTTTATAAATTAGTTTTTTTTTCGAATATTAAGACGTTCCTTTAATCAACACTGAATATTTTATGTTTGTTAAGTATTATTGCTTACTCTGCAAACGGCCAAAGATTTCGATGACGCTTCTGATTTGCCTGAGAGTTATTTATAAATCATGGTGGCGATGGGCTAAAAGGGCTACAAGCAAATGAAACCGCCAAATCAGTCTTCAGTTTGCTCGATTGTCATGGACCAAAATGGCGAAAACTTGCCAGGAAAGCTTAACAAGTTTTGTTAAGAACTCAATAACAACAAAAATTTCACTTGTAATTATATAACTAAAAGGCCCCCCCCCCCCCGTCTCCCTTAGGAATTTACGAGAGGGCCCATGTGTCATTAATGATGAAAATGAATGAATAAAAAGCCTGAAACGTGCAACATGTGTACAATATTTCGCACTGTTTCGGGGTCAGTATGTGACCCTTTATCAAGTGTAAATAAAACAAATTTTTGACTTGGAGTCAATTGGCGAGTCATAAAACTCGAGTCATAAAATATACACATGAATAAAACCCAACCAACACCATACGAAACATAAACCACCAGAAAGACCTAAGACCTGTTTGAAAACCGCACAATAGGAAAACCTACACCCACAGCCTACTTATCTAATCAGGCCCTCTGTGGATAGGGAAAGAAGCCAGGTGGTTTATATACCAATCACCCGTATTGGGAAAAATCTTTTATTCCAAGGGGTGAAGTCGAAATGTATACCGCGATTTAATTATTGATAGGCATTATTTGATTATGGACTGGGGGGTAGGGGAGAGGGCGTCCATAATCACATAGTCACATAGCGTTTCGCTAGGATGCTGATAGTTTCTAAATTAATTCGAGACCAGTATTTTTTTTCTTGAACAAGACGCCGGTGTTTTGAAGATCTTGGGAGTGCCCTGTCGCTATCTAGTGTCATTGGCGCCCTGGTCCCATCGCCAGTCCGGGACTGAGCACACGTATGTACATTCAGCGCACAAGCAGATTTCATACAATCAACCACACGAATCGCACATGTTCCTTTTTCCCCCATTAAGATGTTCCAAACATTAAAAAAACCATTGGCCTAATCTTCTGTTGGCGTTGTGATTACGCTAAAGTATGAGGGTCTCCCTTCATCAATCGAACAATGCTGTCCTAGATTTTCCCTTCAAGTTCAGAGACTGATTAGTGTGCGTGACTTACCTTTGCACGCATGCCCTACATTCCGTGCCCTCTGGTATCGACTTGGACCAGATTTTGTTTCCCAAGTTTACGTCGTCTAGATGGGTGTCCATTTTGAATGTGTTGCGCAACGTGAAAGAAGCGTGTTGCTGGCTTGGGTGTTAACGGGTCATTTTAAGACTCGTAAACTTCACTTTTTGCTCGTTTTTACGTCAGCTTGTTGCGTGTTTACGTGTAATCCTGATGAGATGAACCTCTCTAGGTATCATCGTAAAACGCGCAGCACATGAGAGAGAGGCATACTGGTGATAAAAATAGTCATATTCATAGCACCAGGAATAAAAATAAGGGGTAGGCAGTACACAAACGGCCCAGCCAAGAGGCGTATCGAAGATAAAATAATGGGGGAGTAGGAGGCTGAAATTTAGATATAAAATAAGATAAGATAACATAAGATAAGCTGAGATATGATAAGATACACTTATTCTCAGAGAAAGAAAGGATACAAAACGGCATAACAAGATGCCACTAACATTGGTCCAAAAGAAAGTTAAAATTACAAAAAAATAAAAATATAATGGGACATCAAAAGTTCAATAAAAGTATGCCATAAATATATACATGTACAAAGTATGGTCATCCTAATTAGATGAAAAAGTGGGACTACGTCCAATAATTAAAAAAAAAAAAACATTGAACGAACTGTCCAAGATAATTCCTTTAAAATCTTCGTTTGTGCTCGTAAATCCCAAGTATAACCGGAATTGCAGGAGGGCTATTTTTGGTCTGAGAGTGGTTCCAGTTTGGAACTCGCTCCCAAATGACATTGTTTCGGCACCGTCCTTACATATCTTCTGCAAACAACTTAATACGTGTGATTTAAGGATACACTTATTGCGCCCTGAAAACTGCCCTTGAGGCCAGCCA
>JAHWFP010209755.1:32204-42624 GCA_023313725.1 Lithobius niger
GCCCAACATTTGGCTACTGCTGATGCTCGAAATACAAAGAAAGAGTGTTACCATCCATATGGGATCATATATACCACTCTTCCAAGCTTACGCCCTGATCCTTTTTCTGCACGCCACAAAACCTTCATGACACCTGAGCTTCGGCGTTCCAACACCTGATAAGCCACACTACAAAAAAAAGCACCCGTGCCAGTGACCACCTTGTTCCAGTTTCATAAAATTTTTTTTTTTGTGTGTGTGTATTGCAAATGTGTTTGACTTTTTTTTTTCACCTACGTTTGTAAAAAGTTGGAGCTATTCTACCCACTCAAGTTATATGAGGAGTGTTTGCAGGACTATCTATCGTTCGTAACTTTTTTTGTTTCCGTTTCCGTTTCCAGGATGCTTACTATGATGCTCCCTTTTTCACGACGTGGTTCTGCACTCTTTGGACAGGAGTCTTCTTCCCTCTTTTCATGTTGGTGAGCGTAATATTCCGATCCGAGAAGGCGACCGTTAAATCTATATACAGGTACGTAGTTGCTGATACTAGATTCCTTTACTTCAGGGTTCAGACAAAACCTGGAAAACCGGGAGAACCTGAAAATCTCAGGGAAAATGAAAATAGACCCAAAATCTCAGGGAAATTTCAGGGAAAACAATAATTTTTTTCGAAAATGAGGGAAAAGACAGGGAAATTTGAAAAATGCCTTTGTGTCTGATCTGTAACTTTCATTGAGTTAGCTACATAAAAAAACAAAATACTGGACTAGTAGCAAATATTTTAATCTGTGCTTTAATATTTCAAGCATTTGGGACATAACTTCAAAAACCAAATCTCAGGCTAGTACCAATATCTGTGATGAAATTGCGTTTAGTCCCATCTGGGTTAGTCTTTAAACAGCTATTTTCTGGGATGTTGGAATATTTTCGTACAAATATTACTAAAAACATTAGCTTGTGCCAGTTTCCCTAACTAAACATCTTGTAAACACCTGGAAATTGCCATTGCACGCATCTAGAAAACCTGGAAATGTCAGGGAAATTAAGAAGTAAAAAATTGTCTGAACCCTGTATTATGACTCATTCAAAGTCTACCGGTGGCCCCGCACACCAAATTAGACAAATGTATGGCGATGAAACGTTGCGAGACAAAACTTCGTATCTGGTGGAGAGACCCCCACCAGACGTTGCTAGAAGGAGCTTCGTTTCGTTGTCTTGGAGATGCCTAAATACGCCTAAATACGTCTCGCGACAGTGTCTCATCCGGTATGTGGCGCTCAACTCGTTGCTGTGGTTTTGGAGACGTCAAATGTCCCGTATGTGAGTGCTTGTGGAATAGGGCCTCTCGGTTCCATTCGGTACCGAAATAAGTAATGTGGTATAAAACCCCAAAACGGTAAAGGCACCCACGAAGCGTACGCCATCTAAAATACGAAATGGCTGCCACCAAGTAATGATTAGTGGGGCCAAACGTGTACATTGGTATTGCGACGCTATAGGTGACAATTGCAAGACTACGACAGCATTTGCTGAGAAAGTTTTTAATAATCAACTAGGGCACGGTTTTATAGAACACTGTTATTATTTCCCATTTGCATGAAAAGTACTGTGAAACCTAGGGGAGCCACCCCCCCCCCCCCCCTGCGGTCAGTGTATGGCCGGTTTGATAGAGCATTGTTGTGATTTCCGGTTTGCATAAAATTACTTATTTTCCGTTTAGTTTGATCCAGGGTAAAGAGAAAGAGAAGCCTAGATCCCGGTTTCGTGAAAATATTGTGACTGGAAAAAAAAAACAGGATGTCATCAGTACTGTGCATCTTTGTTGAAAACACAGTTCGAATCATACTACAGACGATTCTAATAAGAGACAAACAAACAAACAAAATAATTAATATTATCGAGATTTCCACTACGGACTTCAACAGAATAAAGATGATCGAAATTCCCACTACGGACGTCAATAGAATTAAGGTACCGAGATTCCGACTGCGGACTTCAACAGAATAAAGATTGCCGAGATTCCTACTACGGACGTCAATAGGATAAGGATTATCGAGATTCCCACTGCGGACACGCAGACAAACAAAATATTAGGATCTTAGTTATACAGATTATGAAAATTGGAGGCCCTAGAGTGATCAGATGTGCCTTTGGTCGTTGACTGTAAAAGAGATCGTGGCAAAGTCCCTCCCAGTCTATGCCACCCAAGGTAGCATAAGAGAGTACTAGGCTCCTTCAGAGGCTATGGGATCTATTCTGGTCTATTTTGGACGTTATCTCGGCACCTGTGATGATTGGAGGTTTCTCCGGTTCGAATCCCCGGGTGTGCCCATCCCGTTAACAGACTTCTTTCTCTTTCAAATATTCTTCAGAATAGGGTGGATAAGAAAATGCTTTTTTTTAAATTTCAAATCGTAAAAGATCGGAAAAGTTGGTCTTCGACCTCCCAATCACTATCCTAAAAGGAAAAAATCTAAAATATTGTTAGAAATGCCCACCTGGGCCTAAAGTTTAACATTATAAGTTTAACATTTCCACAAAAAAATGATTTTTGACTAATTTAAAATACAGCTTTTTATATTATTCTATATTCAGTACTCGAGACCACTAAATGAGGCCAAAATCTGAAAAAAATTTTTTTCTTCCAGAAAACAATGTGAATGATCGGACACCAACATACAGAACAAAAGCATTTTATTGCCGATTTTACGTTATTAATTAAAACAAAATTTAGGAACAAAATATATTTTTTTAATTTAATTCTGGCTTCTTTTAGTGGTTTCTGAGAGTACTAAATGAGATAATGTAACAAGCTGTATTTTAAACTAACCAAAAATCATTCTTTTGTTTTTCAGAATTGGCGATTTTTCCCATACGGTTAAACTTATAGCGGATTTATAGCGGCCCAAGCGGATTTAGATTTTTAGATTTTTTTTTCTTTTGGGGATAGTGATTAGAAGGTCAAAGAACAACTTTTCCACACCATTACGATTTGATATTTAAAAAAAAAAACATTTTTTTGATCCACCCTAAATATTACAGAACTATAAGTCAGTTCATCTCACACTTCAGAATAGTTTTTCTTCAGATGACATATGGTTCCAACTAACAGGTAAAAAAAAAAAAAAACGCCGCTGTTTAAACTAACGTTCTTCTTGCGTTCAGGGATATAATAAACCCACCTTCCCAAATTAACTTCAATAGCGTTTATCTGATCTCCTGCAATTTGGAAAAGAGGGGTGCTTTATCAAAACACACAGACCTTGAAACAAGATTGGGTTAGAATATTGGCTTCGGGCACCAACTGCGAAGATGAGATACGATTCTGATTCTTTTATTTGACGTCATTTCAACCAGAGATGTTTATTTTGGCGCCCTTCGGAATATGGATCGAAATGTCGAGACGGCTCGAAATATGAGTGAGGTGGTTTGCTTTCACTTTGTAAATTGTTGCCAATTTTTCGCCGAGGCAAAAGGTCGATTTCATGCATTATTCAAAGCTCGGGGTTCGCTTCCAAAGCCCACTTGTTTTTGGCTTCGAACCAATTAAATGTTATCCCATATTAGCTGTAATTGCCAGTTTTGACCTGTTATTATTATTCATGCGACAAGACTTTACCAATACTGTTAATGCCGCCGCTTTAATTTCTGCGTGAGACGCAATTTGATTTCTTGCTAATATTTAAGCACGCATAGAATGAACTGGATGTTAAATAGCGTGCTAACGCGATGTGTTTTGAGTTTTTGTGTACCATAGTTCCTCGATTAAGCGCCCTTGGTGGTAAATAGTATATGGGCTGACGATTTTACTTAACACCTGTACTGGTCATTATCACACGGTCCTTAACTTTCACAATGCTAACACGTGCAGTGCAGCGACACAGCAACGTGCCACCATCTTGGAATAACCAAAATGGCGGTTTTTTTCCAAGATGGCAGCAGCACGCTGTTGGGCAACTTAAAAGTTGTAAAAGTTGTTCCTGTTGTTTTACTGTTATTTAACATTTAAATTGTAAACAAGACAAAAAAAACACTGTCGAAAATTACATTTGTTTCATGTGTATAACTGTTGTGGGCCTTCTGCCCGATCAGGAACACATTTTTTACTACAGCGATCTGGTAAAGGGAACCCTGGAAAAGTTATTACCATTAAGGTCGACCACGGTAGTGTGAGAGACTACTACCCTTTTTCGGTGGCTGCAAGATCTATTCTGCCCCGTTTTGAAGATTATCTCAGAACGTGTGTAGATAGAGGTTTCCCTGTTTGAAATTCCCCGGTCCCCCCCCCCGCGGGTCCCCCTCCTTATTATCGGTGCTTATTCACCGAATGACAAGGTTGCAGCATCTAGCGCCGTCAACCATTATTTAGTTCTATGTAGCACTTGATTTCAACAAGAGAAGGAATGCGAAAAGAACTTTCTTTGTACATAACAAATTAGCCACGTGCCTTCTCAATCATTGAATGTAAAGTTGGTGCGTCCACTTTACATTCAATAGCGATATCACTGTCACTCGATGGCGCCCTTCTACCGGTTCGAAAGCTGCGTTTCGAAACGGTCGATATGTAGGAAAAAGCGTTAGGCTTAACTTTACCGCTTGCTTCCTGGTGCACGTGGGGACACCAACGTTGCACTCAATAATTAAGGAGGCACGTGGCTTGTTTATTGTGTAAAAAGATATTGATTCGTGTGTTCCTTCGCCTGTTGAAAATAAAGGTTAGACAGAACTAGATAGCGGCAAATGGCTATAGCTTGTCATTTGGTGGCAATGCCCCTTTAATGAACAGTTTCATCTACACGAACAGTTAATCTGATAAAAAAAAAAAAACCATCAGCCTGTCACGAACTCCGACCGGACTATCAGCACACTTGGTGGTATAAATTTATGGAGACAAAAAATAGACCGAGGCAGATTCTACTGAACCCCTGTAGGCCTAACGAGATGACGTAGCACACTTTGGCCAATGCAACATGTCTATACAACAGTGTTTGTTGCGTAATATGCTTAAATTTTGTCTTCTTCTATTTTCAGGGACAGCGTTCGTATGTTCCGAGAAAAGGGGTTCACGGTGGCGAAATTCTTCACTCGCATTGGTTTATTTACGGCCTTATGGGTGGCCACTAACTACATGTACGTGCATGCGCTGCGCGTATTGGATGCCACGGACGTCATGGCCCTGTACTCGTCCAATGTCTCCTTTTACTACTTGCTCAGCTGGGTGGTATTGCACGAGCAGTTCGTTGGCGTCAGGGTAAGTCGGAATTATGAACAACATGCACACCATAGATCTTGTAATGGTAGGTATAGTATATTTTAAATAAGATCTACCAGACCATCGGAAACATACAGGATGATCCTACTAAAGTGTTACGAGCCAATATCCTGTGAATGGCTAATGAGAAAAAGAAACGAAATTTGAATTCGCTGGTGGCGAATTTCAAAACCCTTCCACGCTTTTGTCCTGACCCCTACAACCCCCAAATCAACAAAAAGACCATGCTCAGATCACCATGCACCCGCGTGCCAAAATTCAGCTACGTAGGCCTTCTCAAGTATGCGCTAGCCATGAGCAATAAGTGTATGGGATTTAACAGGGGACTAGCGTTACTAGTTACTAGCTAGTTACCACTAGTTACTAGCTAATTAGTCACATGAAAACAACGTTATTGACGAATCTTTCTCTCTATAAATGGTGGACACTCAGCCTTTAACTTTCAGTTTTTCTTTATCCTTGCACCTTCCCCTTACATTTACCACAATTTTAAAGATTTCTGTCGCATTGGGATTTATCCTCAACATGCCAAAATATGCTTTTAGTTGCTTCAGTTAACAGACACATGTCTGCTAGTGAGGCCGCTTTTTATCATTAACAATCAATTTTTTACAATCGGATTTCTACAATGGGATGATCGACTGTTACTTGGCAGCGACACACTAGCGTGTGTCTAGATCATCATGTCCTCCAAATATTTAACAATCAACGTTTATAACCATGGAAAATGTACCCACAGTTTATAACAATAAAATGTGCAAGATTTTGAACGGAAAAAAAAAACCAAACTTAAAAAACAATTTCACTTTCAGCTTTCTCATCCCATTACACTGTACTGCCATTCTCTGGTGTTTCTCTTTAATCCATCAATTTTTCGGTATCGTGCCTGTTTAATAATTTACCTACAAAGTCGTTTTAGGGTTTTCACCTATTTTTGGATGCTCAAGTGTATTTTTGGATGGCTGCAGCAAAATTTTGTTGTAATTTACTTACTCCATCTTTCTTCGAATGAAGAACTAAAGTTTTGGTAAACGATAGAATTATTTATCTGACTTCATATTTTCTATCACATTGTCTTCCAAGGATACATTTGCTGACGTCAGCTGAAAGCCAAAGCGTACAGCAAGCAGTTTTTACAGGCGTAAAGGGGAGGAATGACGAATTGATGAAAAGTGTCCTAACAAAATATAGCCTCACTTTGCAAAGTTACTTTTTTTTTTAAAGAGGAAAACTGTATAGCCAAAGTGTGGAGTCAAGGTAGCTAGTCTTCATGCACAATTACTGGAATGGGATCATAAACATGTATGAAAAGCCAATACGAGTGAAAGGTCTTACCATACCTTGTTCCACATTATGTTTGTAGGAAACTGACTGTATGACGCCATATTTCCTTACACTTCGAGTTCAAAAACATGTAAATATCCCACTCGTAGACTCTAATACAGCAGCGTCATATGACGTCATTTTGGCTACGAGACACCATTTGGAGGTAATAGCTACAAGGTGCACTGGATTAAAATGTAACGAAAAACAACGGTACTTCTAGTCAAGACAGTGCTTTGAGAGCGGATTTCTAGGCTTAAAAGAGCGTTGTTTTCTCCAGCAACAAAAATCGCGCGTTATAGGCTTAAGAAATCCGGTCTAATAGCAATGGCTTCAATAAAACGATCTTCCTTTCTCCCTCCAGTGCTCCATGCAGCTAACCTAGTAACTGGCTCCACCATAGAGTTATACACAATAATACTACGTCGTGTCACTGCCCTATAGTAACTGTGTCGAATGTACAAGTGGGATAGCTACATGTTTTTGCACTCATAATGCAAGGAAACATGGCGGCATACAGTCGGTTTCCTGCAAACATAATTTGGAACAAACTATAGTTGAGAATGGTTCTGCCTTTCGGAGGAGTGATATCAGTTGATATCAGATATCATTTGATATAAGTTAATTAGTTTAACTAAAAGACGTGACCATTGTCACTTTTGGTAGCAATGTTAAGGTTTCTTCTCTAATCTCTGAAGTATTAGTCGGGGTGAACGACCTGGTAAATGTTTTGGTCTGCTGACATCACTCCTTTAAAAGGCCAAACCATTATCACCTTGACGGCTCTTTTACCAGGTTTGGTTTGGTACGATATTACATGTTTAAAAAAAAATTCTAATCGCATTATTTCATTAGAAATATTGTGACAATGCATTGGAAATTTACAACATTTTTTTTTTGTCGTTGTGGTATTTTTGGTATCACTAACGAAATTTTGAAGAACTGAGATTTTATTTTAGGTAGATGATGTGGTGAACTTCCTATAGTGTGCTCATTAATCTTGCAGCAACCCGAGGCAGTCATTGTCTACATAAGAAGCCATCGTCGAAACATGGCCGATCCCGTGGTCACACACTGTTGCCATAGACCACAAGAGTCAAAAGATAATACTAACAATGAATGCAACACCTATTTTATTTTTTATTTTTTCGCACAAACTCGTAGTCTGCAAACCGGAAAAGTTTCGGAGTTCGTATTGTGCTGCAGTCATACTGACGTTCAAGTTCGTATCTGTTACTTTGCTACTTACGAGTAATGGTCCTAATGGCCAAATTCATAATGACGGATCAGCGTGAGCTAAGCAGGAGCTCGAGCCCAGCTTAGCAATTTGGTATTCACAATGACACCATAGCATGAGCTGAGCACGGGCTCAGGCTTCGCTGTGAGGCCGACTTTGCAAAATTTGAGCCTTGCTCACTTCGTATACATAATGGTAAAGCCAAGTCGTGGCTCATGCTCAAAACGTGAGTCGACTCAAGAAATCCTGTTACGGTTTCCGTGCATTCCTCAAAGCTCTGCTTTGCTAAGTGTGAGCTAAGCTCAAACTCACGCCAAAGCTTTACTTTGCTAAGTCTAAGCCTGGATTTCATTATGTATACCAAAGTGAGTCTGAGCTAGGCTCAGGCTTCACCCTGACTTAGCAAAGTACCAGCTCAGACTTTGAGTTGAGCCGTCATTATGAATTTGGCCCTAGAAAAATGAACGTGGGAGTTGACGGACTAGTCAGAACTGGCCAACCATTCAGCTATTAGCCAGTTTGCAACATTGTTTAGGATTCGATTTAGCGTTGAAAGCTAATACAAAGACCTTGGATGTATTATTGTCGGGTTGGCCGTTGCTCTAGATAACACCCAAATTCCAGCTTTTGTACCGCGTTATTATTTTTGCTTAGAGCCCTGAAACTTGACGAACTATTGTTGAAGATATAATACACTACTGATTTGATGTCGCGCTGTAGTGCTACTATGTCCTCTCCAAATGGAATGCTGATTATTATTATTATTATTACTAAAACCAGGAGGTTCTGAATGTTATCGTGTGAGTGTCCATGATGTAACTACCACTTCGCATTCCATCCCAGAAAAGGACAATGTTCAGATCACGATGCATTCGTGTACAAACTTTCAGCTGTGTAGGCCGTCCCGATTTTTCGCTAGCCGTGAGCAAAGAGTCTATGGGATTTACCGGAAAAAAAGTTACTATTCACTAGCTATAGCTTAAACTATAACTAGCTATCGGCTTAGCCAGTCAGTATCATCAAAACAACGTTATTGGTGCATCTTCTCAGTGTGAATGGTGGACACTCATCCTCTAACTTTTAGTTCTTCTTTAGTCCTGCACTTTCCCCGTACATATTCCCCAATTTGAAAGATTTCAGCCACATCGGGATTGATCCTCAACATGATAAAATATGCTTTTACTTAACAGACCAATGTCTGCTAGTGATGCCACCTTTTGATCATTAACCATCAATGTTTTACCAATCAATGTCTACAATCTGAGTAGGCTAAAGTAGTTGAATAAAGCGCTATGAGGATGGTATAGGGAAAAGGTAGGAGAGGGGAAAACTATACGGAAAGCTAAAGATCACTTACAGGTGCTGGCTTCATAATTTTTAAGGTCAAAACTTTGCACAATAATGTACAGTTTTCCCTTGTTTTCACGGAACTGGTCCATTTTTCCCGCTTTAATTAACCTTTTGACCATGACAGACAACAATCCGCGTTTTCTGTAGTACCAATGATCTATGGTTCTCTTTAAAGTAGGGTCATTTGCATTCACTTCCTATCACAATAATGTACTTTGTACTCTTCTTGCTTTTCAATTTGCTTTTCTCATTCCCTATTCCTTTGTCTAACCTTGAATTTGTTCTTTCCGATTTTTTTTTTAGATTGTGGCCGTCATTTTGTGCAACACAGGCATTGCCTTGCTGGCATACATGGACGGTATCACCCGGACACCCACGCTTGGGGGGGTCATCGTCGCAGCAGCCTCATCTGCAGGATCAGCAGTCTACAAAGTAAGTTATGCTATTTATCTTCAATGGTCCATCACGGTCAACCCCACACCAGGATTAGGGTCCTGATCAGGGTCCTGATCCTCCTTAAATAGTATCATGTGAATTGGATTTGGCTGAGGAAAAATTATTGTATGGAAGGCATTTAATCTGTGTAATCTATATAGTTTTCTTGATCTCTCAGTGACATAATTTCTATATGGTTTAGCAATATTGAGTTAAAGGTGGAAAAACTACGCCGTTGAGAGATCAAGGAATCAGTCCCAAGAGTATCCAAGTTTTAAAGTTACGATTGAATTGCCCTTTAAACAGTCGGGGACATCAGCCCAATGCCTAAACAAACAGACCCTAATTTTCTACTGCTTTTCCCTATCATACCAAAGGCTAAAAATATGTAATAACACAGACTCAGTGATAGGAGAAACTTCAGCAAATTTGAATAATGGGAAAAACACAAAAAGTAGCTGTCCCCCACATGTTGGTGCGTCGTCTTGGCTTGTCGTGTCTGCTTTTGCGGCTTTGCAGCATGGGTGCCAACCACTTGTTTTACACTGATTCTTCCGATGCCCTTTTACTGATAAAATTTAAAAGAAAAAATACAAATGGTTCGCAGTTCATCTGCTGTTTGTGTATCATCCACTTCTTTGGTGACATTTGTTGGCTTGGGGGGGGGGGGGGATTGAGGCTTAATGGCGCGTCGACAACTTGGTCATTAGCGCCAACCTCAGTCACAGTGCAGTGGTCTGGGTTGCCACTGCACCGCACATTACAGAGATGTTATCCAAACCCCTAATCTAAATCTTGTCATACATCTGTACCTCCTGCAA
>JAHWFP010209756.1:12176-44066 GCA_023313725.1 Lithobius niger
TTTAACTTTTGCTTTCTTTTTGCTTCCTTTTTTGCTTTCTTCATTTTTTGTTGCTGCAAAATATTTTGTGAGCGTGGGAAGTTCTTGCGCCGTGTTTCAATCCATATCTTTATTTCTGCATCAGACATGAGCTCCCAACTTACTTTACACGCCGTAGTATGCGTACACATGTGATCTCTCATATTTCTTCTCACAGTACGAAATCCACAGCCCTCAAAGTCGCACGTTACATGATAAAGAAAATGCCTTTCCAACAACTCTCTGTTTAAAAACGTTCTTCCTTCACATGCATCACAAAATAAAAGTGTCACTGCTGCCTTTTTTTTTACATCACTTTTTTCCACAGTTTCTACAAACAACTCTGGTTTGTCAACGTTGTCCTGTTCTTTTTCTGGTATACCACGCTCAGTATCTTCAGTTTGCACTGGATTATCAACTTCCATCTGTTCATCAACTTCGTTTTCCTTTTCTTTTTTTGAATTTTTCTCAGTTTCTTCAGGTTCCTTTTGCAGAAAAATATTCTTAGTATTAATAGTTACCACTGTATTGTCTATTATGTCCTGTTCATTTTGAAGTGGAGCATTCTCTGTTTCAACTTGAACTTGTTCATTTTTCAATACAATGCGTCTGGGTTTTTCGGTTAGCTCAGATTTATCGACTTCGTCCAGTTCCATTTGAACGGTATTATCCTTGTGTTTGGATACCTCTGGGTTGTCCACACTATGTGGTTGATTGCTTGCAGTTTCCATAGTTAATTGTAGTTTATGAACATTTACCTGTTCCACTTGAAACGTATCACCACTATCTACGGTGAGCTCGGCTTTGCAGTTTTTCTGCTTAGTGTTTTCAGTTAGCTCTGGTCTGTCAACGTTTTTCTGTTCATTTAGGCGTCGATTGAGCTCAGCCTCTTCAGTCAGCTCTGGTTTGTCCAATCTGTCCCGTTCTTTTTTTGACTGCCCACACACGGTTTCTACCGTCAGCTCTGGTTTGCCAACTGTGTCCTCTTCGTTTTCTGGTTGACCATGCTCCGTTTCTTTAGCTGGTTTATCAACACCCATTTGTTCATCATCTTTATTTTCCCTTTCTTTTTTGAACTTTTCCTCAGTTTTGTCAGATTCCATTTGTGGTAAAATATTCTTAGTATTATTAGTGCCCTCGGCATTGAAAACTAAGTCCTGTTCATTTTGAGGTGGAGCATTCTCACTTTCTTCAACGTTGCCCCATTCATTTTGCAATACAGCGTGTTCAGTGTTTTTAATTACTTCTGTTTCATCAAATTGGACTTGTTCATTTTGCAATAGAATATTACTGGGTTCATCAGTTAGCACAGATTTATAGAATTCGTCCAGTTCCATTTGAAAGGTATTATCCTCGTCTTTGTTTAGCTCTGGGCTGGCCACATTTTTCTGTGTCCTATGTGGTTTAACAGGCTCAGTTTCTACGGTAAACTGTTCTTTATGCACATTGATGCCTTCCACTTGAAATGTATTGCCAGTACCTTCAGTCAGCTCTGTTTTGTCAAAGTTTGTCTGTTCACTTAGCTGTTGACTGTGCTCAGCGTCTTCAGTTGGCTCTGGGCTATCAACGTTAGTTAAAGCTATGTGGAGTGTATCATCGATGGGCCTTTCTTCAGTGAGCTCTCGTTTATCCATGTTTTCCTGTTCATTTCGCGATTGATCATACTCCGTTTCAGGACTAAGCTTCGGTTTATCAAAGTCATTGTGGTTTATGTGAAAAGCGTCATCACTATTCTTAGTAAGCCGCGGTTTGTCTATGGCTTCCTGTTTGTTTTGCTGTTGAATATCAGTTTCTTCACTTAGCTTTTGATTTGCAAATGTTTCCCAATCACTTTGTAGTTGAGAGCACTTACTCTCTTCAGTCAACCCCAGATTAACTCTGTCGTGAACATTTTTATCTATACCCTTGTCATGCTCATATAACTGTAATTCACCAATGTCTTCCTGGCAGGGCTGCTCCATTGACGAACCCACAGCATTAGTAGATTCATCTAGGTTGCCAGCAGAGGCCAAAGAAGTGGTTGGAAGTTCATCGAGTTTTGGAATAATTTTACACTTTGGAAAATTCTCTTTTCTTTCCTTTCGCCACTTTTCTAGTTCTTCAAACGAATTTACCAATAAAATTCTAAACACATACCCCGTATCGTGTTGGGCTTTTTTGTGAAACTGTACCTCTGCTGCAGCACCTTCGAAATCGCAGCCATGAAGTCCACATATTTCATGAAAACGAAAATGTTTGATTAGCTGTTCCTGTTCAGCATAACACATATCGCATGGATCGCACATGAAGTTACAACATATTTCTTCCTCGTGATCCTCAACTGTCTTTCTCTGTTTTTCAGAAGCCATCGTCCTTACGAGTATGAACTAAAAACACTTCGCAGTTGTACTTCACAAGTGGTTAATGGAGCCCTGGAGAGCATAGCCATTCCCCCCAGCACTCATCCAAACAACGATTGGACGCCTTCAGTCTGCAGTACCACTATTAGTCGGTGGAAATTTGAGCGATCCAATCGCGTCCATTACCAAGGCAAAAGTGCAATCTCATAAAAACTTCAACTGCATGGAAAGGTAGAATTTTATTAATTATTCACGTTAGATTTAGAATTGAGTTTGGTTTTCCCCCCTCGCTCCATGTTTTCTTTCTTCTTTTCTCACTTTCCGTATTGCAGGATAGGATTATTGGCAGCAGTGTGCAAAATTGTTACATGCAGTAAGTGTGTCTTGCGCTGGAAATTTTTTTTTTTTATTTGTTCATCTAGGTCCAATTTATTTTCTTATTGTTTACTTTCCACAGTGTATTTATTATTATTATACTGTATAAATGTAATAGTAAAATTAACAGCGAGCGGTGTGTACACCATGGAGTCAGACTTGCAGGTGCCAGGGCCCCGGCCCACCCATAAAATACAAGGAAATTTAAAAGCAAAGTCTTTTAACCAATGCTAAATTGGGTCCGAAGTTATGTAATTTGCATAATTTCAATGTGGATTTTCAAAAAATTTCCCAACTTCTTGGCGGGAAGCCCTTCGACCCCACCCCCCTTCCCGTGCAGGGACTCACCGGCTCTGCTGTCCAGGGGCCTACTCTAGTCTGTACACGCCACTCCAACTGGATAAAGCTGTGCTTCCATTCACAGGATTTTCCTCTGGGACTCCCCCCACCATGCCATACATATTTTCTCTCCCCCTCCCCCATTAAAGTGGCACTATCACCGATTGAAAGTGGGTAGAATTTGACTACATCTAGCGCTATGTAGTACCATCTAGCACTTGCTTGCATCAAGGGAAGGAATGCACAGCGGCATTTCTTTTAACGAAACAAACAAGCCACGACTCCTTAATTATTGTGTGAAAATTTGGTACGTTATCGTGCACCTGGGAGCAAGCTGTGAAGGTTAACAATATCACCGCCACTGTACCTGGCGCCATTGTATTTTCGTTCGGTTTTCAAATGATGATAGTGCCACTTTAATTCCAAGTAAAATGGGGATCGACCACTTTTTTAATGCAAGCACTGCAAGGATGATCTAGCACTCTCGCCTGGGCCGGAGTGGGCTGTGTGGCTGCGATCACGCACGCCAGGGTTTTGCGGAGCACGTTGTTTGGTGTGCTGAGGGCAGTTCTGTATGAGGTGTGGAAGAAATAGACGTATCAATAAATGCCAAGTACATTTTTGTAGTAGTCTAAAGTTATTAGTATTGTGACATGGATAACACCAAGAATTTATAGGGTTGGTAACACTGATAACTGATAACACTGATTCTTGATAACACTGATTAGCTGCAGTATTGTCACATTATGGCACCCGAAGCAGAGGTCGGCAGAACCTACGATTGCAAATTGGACCAAGAAAAAGATGGTATTTGTATGAATGAAGTTTCCTGCAACGCGAGTCCCTTTGTTTTCGATGAGGCCGCGTTAGTACTAGCAGACATTATGGTGGTGCAGGATTTGGACGGCATAACGGTAGCCCGCGAACAACAAATTTGGTTCGACTTCGACACGGATAGGTTGCAATCGCCTGACTTACATTGGATGGTCAGCGTCGACCCGGCTCTACCAGTCAGTGTTGTGCATCGGACACTGGTCGAACACATCGCGCTGATGCCGCCGGATATGCTTTAAATAATGGCAGAGAGGATTGCGGCCATTGTCGTGACGCTCCCGTGGCTGCGGCTCTGGGAAATACTCTCTGTAGATTCTCTGTAGACGGCCTGTCACATCGATAGTGAAAGAATGGAGTCACACCTGGAATCGATTGCCAGAATTCTGTTGCGGATGTGAAACGAAATTTTCTTCTATAAACCCTACAGCGCATGGGGCTGGTGTGCCTACCGACTGGACACAGCATGCCATCCATCTTGACGCCGAGGAGCTATGTGCAAGCCCGGCAGCGGGAAGAGACGTGAGCCGTAAAGGGGAACAAATAAACGTCGTATCCGAAGGCACGACCATATCCCGGACGAAAAGGTCATGGCATTCATGGATACGTTAGGACCTGTAGGCTTGATGGTGCCAATTCAGGGTACGGCAGACAACTTAGGGTCACCAATTCTGCTGAAATCTCCTCGTATGGATTGCCAATTACTTGGTTGCAACACACCTGGGTCGTGGCACCAATTCAACGACCATGGACTCGGTTTAAGTGGTGATCATTCCATACTTGCAATAGTGTACAAGTGTCAAGAATACAAAGAATTATGGTAACAAAAGAACATCAACGGATTGTATCGAGTAACAGCTATGGTTGGAACAACGTTTGTGTGTATACCAGCGATCTGTTTAGGAGCGGCGCAAAGAGAGTGACTTGCAATTGTGCCACTTTTTATCTGAGCAGCGTGACTGCAGCAGCTCTTACACCTCACATGCACTGCAGGAGCGTACTGGCGTGATGTAAAAGCACCGGGCTAAGTAGATGTAGCTGCGCAGAAAGGGGGATCTGGCCCTCCAGCCGCCAAGAGAAATTTTTTTTTAATTCTGGAACGAAATTATCGATTTTGTCGTAGTTTTAACGTCATGTTATGAACTTGAACTTGAATCTACACCAACAGGAAGCTCAATAGCTTTTCGCGTTGGGAAGGAGTTTACCAGTTCTTGTAGTGGTACGGGTCTAAGACACCAGGCAAGTAGGCGTCTAGGTGTCTTTTGAAGCATAGGACAGAAGGTGCCTGTACAACATCAGCAGTGAATCTGTTCGATAGGGAACAAACCCGGAATGGTAGGGAGAGTTGGGGCACCCGCGAGTAACATCGCCGTTGGAAAAGCTTTTTCCCGTTGTTCCTGGTGGGTTGGCCTCACTGAGTGTGAACCAGGTTGCTGCGATGTTGCTTGAATCACGTAAGCACTTATAGGTAAAGATCAAGTCCCCTCTTGATCTCCTGTAAAGCAGAGTTGGTAGTCGTAATACCTTCAGGCGCTCTGTGTAAGGTAAGTCGTGGAGTCCGTTGACGACTTTGGTAGCACATCGTTGTACCCTTTCGACTTTGTTTGCATCACCCTCATATCTAATCCACCAGGCTTGGTTGCCGTATTCCAGAGTAGTGCGTACCAGTACGCAGTAGAGCCGGAGGAAGGTTATCCTATCGGGGAACTGGAAGTTTCTTTTAATGATTGCCAGTGCCTTGTATGCTTTGGAGACCACGTAGTTGATGTGCGTTGAGAATGAGAGCTGGGAGTCAACGATGATCCTAAGGTCTTTTTGGCTGTTGCTTATTGCGATGGGGGAAGCACTTGGTGACACGTAGAACTTGATTAAGTGATCTGAACCAAATGGGACAATGGCACACTTGGCTGCATTCAGAGACATTTTCATCCTGTTAACCCAGCTTGCGAAATTGTGGATGTCGTTTTGCAAAAGGTCCATTTGGTCATGGTTGGTAACTGCCGAGAAAATTTTTGTGTCATCGAGGAAAACACAGTGGTCGCTTTACACTACTTCAGATACGTCATCGATAAAATAATGAAAAGTAATGGGCCAAAGACTGATCCTTGAATAGTTCCGCTCGCTACCTTCTGGGACGAGGAAATGAAGCCATCAATGACGGTGCGTTGCTGTCTTTCTGTTAAGAAGTCTGCAATCCACTGGATGGTTTTGCCCCCAATGTATTTTTTGGCGACTTTATCGATCAGTAGGTCATGAGGAATAGTATCAAAAGCCTTGGCTAGGTCAAAGTAGGCTGCTGCAACTGGGAGATGCTCGTCGACCCATTCCGTGACTCGGTCAAGAAAGTGCACAAGGTTGTGTACAGTAGAATAACCCGGCAATCCACCATACTGGTTAAGGTGAAGGAGCTTCTTATTAAGCAGGTGATCAAGTATACGTTTGCAAAGGATTTTTTCCAGTCCTTTGCAGAGGGTACTGGTCAGGCTGATTGGGCGGTAGTTTGCAGGGTTGCTTCTGGATCCGGATTTGTGTATAGGAGTGATGAAGGCCTGTTTCCAACCAGATGGTAGTTTGCCTTCGCTGATGGACTTCTGAAAAATTAAAAGAACTGGAATTTTGATGACGTCTTCGAGCTCTTTAAGGATCAGGGGATGAAGCATCTGGTCCTGGTGCTGAATGAATCTTGAGGCTTTGAAAGAAGTTGTTGATGTCATTTTCACTGATAATAATGTTATTTAGACTGGGTAAGTCGTCTGGCGGTGTTGGAAGGGTGAAGGGAATTGGGTTCGTGGTGTAGACAGATATGAAATAAGAATTCATCAGCTCGGCTTTAAGTTTCGAGTCACTGACAATTTTGGTGGGTCCTTGTAAATCCCCGACGGGGCACAATTGTTTCTTGGATCGGTTAACGAAGGACCAGAACTGTTTCGGGCTGTGTTTTGCAGCATCTGCAATTTTTCTTTGGTAAGTTGCCCTGGCTGACCTTAAGGCCTTTGTAGTTTGGTTACGGGCTATGTTGTAGTTATCACGGTCGTCCCCATTTCCAGAACGCTTGAAGATGCCCCAAAGAGTGCGCTTGTTGTTGATAGCAGTCTGGATATCTTTGTTTACCCATGGGTGGGTTTGCGATTTTTTTCCCTTTAAGGTTGATAGCTGGGGTGTTTTGCTGGACAGTGGATTTGACAGTAGTGTGGAAGAGCGTCCAGGCTTCTTCCACATCCAGTCCTTCCATTTTGGTGTTAAGGTTGGCTTGTAGGAGATCATGGCGCATTCTTGCGAAGTTACCTTTTTTTGTAGTTTAGCTTGGGTTGTGCAGTTAGGCGCTTGGTGGGAGTTGACTGCATAAAAATGTTGACCCAGCAATGGTCGCTGTGATTATGGAGTATTCCGTACCACGAAAGTTGTCCTTTTTTTTTTAAGTCTAATAAATCCATTTTCTTAGCTGCCCATGTGTCTCATGTTAATAAAAAAATATAAAAAAATTTATGGAACTGTTCTAAAATAGTACACCGTGGTCATGGTGGTAGTGATGTGGTAGTTCAGCCTATCTGTTTGAAGTATGCCTGGCCTAATTATACAGTAGAGAAACGACCCTGGCAAAATCTTTACCAAACATTTTAACAATCTATCAGACTATGGGATGTGTTCTGTCTTAATCAAGATATTTATCTCGCCTTCTGTCCTGATTGGAAATTTCCCTGTTCGAATCCCCAGGTTTGCTCCTTACCTTACTAAATTATACTAGTTTTTCTCTACGACAGGGAATTGAATAAAAACAATTAGATAAAGCTTAACTCATAAGCCCACTTTTGGCATAAAAAAACAGCTGAATCTTCGTAAAACTAGCGCTTGGTTTAACACTTTAGGCAACTAATGTACGAATGATAAGCAGCATTATCGCGCAAGGAAATTTGTACATTGCCATTAGTTTTTAGTCTTTTTAAAGTTTTGCGGTGTGTCCTAAAATTAGTACAGTTTTTAGAAGCATTATGGTGTGTTCATAAATAAAGTGATGCCGTTAGTCCGGCCTCTTGTTCTTAGCTCCCCACCTTATTCCTGCCTCCCCCGTAGTCTCCTGTCTTCCTCCTCCACTTTCCTGTTCATGTTTTTGGGTCTCGCATTTCTGGATACGGAGGGTGGAAGAGCTGTGTCGCAGATAGTGTAGTTCGGGGCTACTATGGGTGCAAAGCGGGCGGAACTTCAGTGTGGCAAGTGCATGGAAGGGCACCAGTGAAAGTGCCCGTGTCATTTGCTTCATCTTGTGCATGGAAGGAGCGGCCCCACCTGGTCGACGAGTTCAGGATTTGGAGCGGTGGCTGATAAGGGGCAGTTCCCGTCATGCCCTGATCAAGTGAGGATGCTTTTTTTTTTAAAGAGCAGCTAAGCTTTACAAGCTGATGTGTGCACAGTTAATGGGTGGGCGATGTGCACTTTTTGTGGCAGAGTGGGCTGTTGGCTTCCTGGACTGGGTTTCACGGCCAGATAGATAAGCGTTTGATTTCGTGCCGCTCGTCCTCCCCTCCCCCATCAACTCCCCCCCCCCCTTCCTTCTGTGTTTGTCTCCACTATTATATATATAATGAAAGGGGTGAAACCAGCCAGAAGTCCTATCATAGAACAATCATTTTTTTTATATTAACTATTATCGTCACAGGAACTTGCGCCAACGTATTTAGTGATCTGAGAAGCTTTTCACAATTGTTGCTATCCCAGTCAACTTCCAGTAATGGCCGTGGCTTTTACCTCGATACTAAACTGCTTCTCAGTTCGCTCTGGACAATGTAGTGGTACAAATAATGACTCAGAAAGTGAGACAAGTTATCAATAAAGACGTTCAGCCAGAGTTCCAGTGATGATAATAGCATGTAAGCGTACAATTTAATAACGCTCAGTACAGGTATACATTGTTCTGCAATACGACTTCTGGCTGTTTCATCCCTTTCATTATATGTATAATCTGTATCCACGTGACGCCGAGCGATGATGGACCACAAACCCCTGTGGTTGCGCAGAATAGGAATGATCGTCATAGAGTTTGCCTGCAGATCGGACATAAGAAGAGCTTCGTCTTCATTAAACTGATACATTGGGGTCTAGATGAAAGTCGATGCCGGAAGGCAGGAATCCAATTCGAAAGACTGCTTCTCAGGGATGTATTCCACATTTATGAACGTTTGGTACCGTTTTTTTGGACAGGTAAAAAAATAGGGTCCTTTTCTTCCGGTAATGCGGAAGCAGGGGGTTAGCAGCAGTAGCCAGCTTTTCGTCTTCCCGAGCAAGCGTTTAATTGTTCAAAAGTTGGCGGAAAGCAACCTGTGATTGTGGAAGGAGCAGGGTGGTTTCGCCTTGTAACCAAAATTGGCATAGGTCTCGTGGGGAGCGGGGGGTCCGGGTTAACCTTCGGGGGGTGTAGTCCTTGCAAAAGGGGGTCTTTTGGAGGTAATGGGCGGCGTAACGATCGTATTGTTATCACACAACAAAATCAGGTTCCTCATCGTAGCTGTCCTTGTCTGAATCTGAACAGAAGTAAAAAGGATCAACAAATTTCTGTTTCTTCTGGGGGAACAACGTCATCGCCAAAATCATAAACGTCCGAGTTGTACTCGTCTTCAAATGTCTCTCAATAGTCGTGTTTAGGAGGAACTAGGTTTGCAGAGCTAGTCGATGCTGCATTGAAATCCAGCAAGATGAATTTCTTAGGACAAGAGGGGAAACCGATTCGGAACGACTCCTTTTCTTTCCTGTTGCCTGTTTGAATGCTTGGAAGGAGAAGCTGACTTCTGCGACGTCATTCCCCTTGCATCACTACGGGAATGCCTTTGTACCGAAGACGACGTCCTGGAGCGCCGACGACGTTGTGACAGAGATCCTTCCTGGTCAGTGAAAAAATTTTCTACAACTTGCTGCATCTGTACACAACGTCATCGGACGTCCTACGTCGACATCCCATACCTTTAACATGTAAACAACCCCGAGATCATTACGGGACCATCACCGTTTCAGCACAATCATGCCGAGTGGGAGATTTGATTGTTTTCAGCCTATTGTCAAGCTCATTCCCCGTTGCGAGGATGGAAGACAACCTTGTTCACGCTCAGAATTCATGTTGGATGTTGTATCAACAACTGACAGTGACCCAACTCTGCCTTTATCAGTTTTAACAGGCGAGGGCATGGATGTGATAACGGGACTTGAGCAATGAACTATCATGCTTTCATTCACCACAGTACAACATTTATCAACAAAATCCACTCTCTTTCCATACTCCCCGACACTTTTACTCTTATGCACAACATTTCCAACACTTTCTCCTTTAATACTCCACTGTGTAGGTATTTATGTTTATCAGAGTGAATTTCAGTTCCGAAGCCTTAACTTTCGATTCTACGCTTAGCGCAACTCAAATCTCTCACTAGATGAGATGTCACATGGTGTCGCAAGGGAGAGGTATGCTTGCTGGCATCCGGTTGGGGCCAAAGTGCCACCATCTAGGAAATTTATTTCTCAAGAGCGTCAAATCGGTAGTCAAATTTCTCAGATATAATAGTGATTAACTTGGACATGACCTGATCAAATTTCGAGTTTACTCTAGCATCAGCAAACTTCAAGCTTCAGAGACGATGAAACCCACATTCGATTGTATTAAGTTAAGGGATTTGATCGAGGATGATTTAGTACGGGGAGATTACGGCTACTGCGACAACAGCGTCTGCAAAAATATTTGCTAGATCTAGCTCGACGGTCAGTTTACCACACATTCTCTGAAACTTAAGTTAAGCGATGTTTTACTAAAAACAGAATTCAATCTTTGTTGCTCCTGGCGATTTTTCGAAGGTTTCCATGTACGAAATACTTTAGCAACTGCATTGGGGGCATGGGATAATCAAATGAAATTTTTCGGTATCAAAGTTACAACTCCTACGTTTTCTACATGCAGGATGTAAATCTAAGGGTGTTTTTACGTGCACACACACACACGCGCTGGGAATTCTCCTGAGTCCACCAGTTTTGAGATTTTCAAAGTTATGACTTTTGCAGTGAATGAAGTTTGAAAACTTAAAGAGCATAAATGAGAACACCCACACTGTCGCCTGCTCAAATTAGCGATAAGAGTAATCATGGCAACACTGTCTGTATTGTGGCAATACAGAGTGGTGCCCCTGGCAGTAGCTGGATGGAACTAGATAATTACCAAATAATTACATTATTTTATTTTGAGCAATGGAAAGCATAAAAAATAGCGGTTTTAGCACGTATTACTTGTATAAGTATTTTGCAGATAGTAAGAAAGCTGTGTTTAGATCTGCAGTTATCACATACTCACCAGATGCAGGCCTACCAGCAAAGTTAAAAAAAAATAATAAATGGAAAACAACTTATCTATAACTCCAAAGATTTTATAGATATTGTTATTAACACTGGCGATAGCCAGTGTTAGTAAGGGTCGACCTAGGATCTCTGTGTTAAAATTTCAACTTTGAGAGCTTATAACTCTGTCAAAATTAAAAACTTTTAAACCAAATTTGGAATCTAGCCTTGACTAGTCAAGGCCTGTCTACAGTTCAAAAATTGTGAAATTCAGTCCAGCCAAACCCGAGATACAGAGAGGGGCCAAATAGACCACTTCTTCTTCTTGGCCTTGTTCTGCGGATGTACCTTTCGTCTGTCCTCTCTACAGGTCAAACTATTTGTCCTGTAAAGCTGGTTCTTAGCTCATTTTACAGGTATTGCTCCGTAGATGTGCCCTTTCCATAAGGCCTTTTCTAATTAGTCAATTGGTTCAGGGGTTACGGAGCTTTAAACGACCAGATTGATTGTTTTACATTGTTTTAAACATTGTTATTATGCAACAATGCCATTTAGCAAACGCCAGCTGCAAGACAGACTGAAGATTAAAGGATTTGTTTGTATTGTTAACACTAGCGATAGCCAGGTTAGTAAGGGCCATAGCTATTTACCGAGCTTAAAGGTGGCGCAACAAGACAAACAACAAATTTATTAAAGGTGTCACACATACCCCACCCCTCATCCACCACCACTCCTATTTATTACAATTCTCAAAGTAACACGGATTATTAAACAAAAACGTATCGTTAAAAGTTAAAAGTAAGGGTCTAAAAGTTAAAACCTGTAAGGAACACGGACAAGCTTTGACTGTAAGTGTCTAGCTGTCAAATTTGGACAGTAAGACGCTGCTAAGCATTAGACCCTTACTACCCGGTGATCATGTTAATGACTTAGTAAGGAAAATTGGAAATTAGCCAACAGCGAAAATCATACACTGGAAATAACGTAGTTCAGTAAGTCACCTTTATGCACTTACGTTAATGGAGTGGCATGACCTGGATTCGAACCGGCCACCCAGTTCGCCCCCAGATCACTTGCATAGCGCCTTAATCTTTCTGTTGCACTTCGATGAAACGTTAAGTGCATAAAGGTGGCTTACTAAACTACGTTATTAGTGTATTTTCGCTGTTGGCTAATTTCAAATTTTCCTTAATATTATTTCCAGCGATTTATGTCTATTTATTAATGACTTGGTAACTCAGACAGAATGGGTGTACACGCATACGCTTGTAGCAGGTTGTCTTGCTTGGAATCGCTGCCATGTTACCAAACCGAAAAAAATGTCAACCTAAAGCAAAGTAGGAAACCCACATCACCACTATATCATTGGATCATCACATGGGTCTTTATAGGACGATCTCGGACAGCTGTTCCTTACAAACTGGGTAGTAAGGGTCTAATGCTTAGCAGCGTCTTACTGTCCAAATTTGAAAGCTACACCCTTACAGTCAAAGCTTGTCCATGTTCCTTACAGGTTTTAACTTTTAGACCCTTACTTTTAACTTTTAACAATACGTTTTTGTTTAATATTATTATTATGCTCGGCTGAGAGCAAATTAAAAAAAAAAACAATTTAGTGTTTAATTGATATCTTTTATTCAATAAATACATTTTCCGTTTAAAATAAGTAACTCTTAATGAATTACACAGCTTTCTTTAGCAGTATCTTCCTTAGTCAATCTTTTGTGCTTGTTTGTATGTCGCCATTGGTGTAGCCCAAGAACACCTCAAGATGGCGTTAGTAATAAGCAGGAATTACGGCCTGTTCCAGACGTGTCACAAGCTATCCTTGTTGGCGATTGACCGTGTCGTAACTCAATAAGTACAGTATCTCTGGGAACTGCGTCGGGGAAAGTAACCGTGACAAAGCGTGTAACATTTAAACAAGTTAGAACCAACTGCAAGGTTACCACAATAATTATTTACTTGCGTGCCACTTCAGGGCTACATGCTTCTACCTGCAACCCCCATTTAGAAAAAAAAGGCACGTCCGCATACAACTTGCTACCAATATGCCAAAATTTAGAATTGCTAACTTTCTCTAGCTAGCTTTACAGATGTCTTTATACCCCTTGAGATGTATCATGGGATCTGTGGCCTTAGCTAGATAGTTGAACAGCTAGTTTGCCAGTAACACAAAATCAGCGATGTTGAGGTTTTCTTCGTTACTGGACGCTACGCCGATTCCAATAAATTGCACAGATTTCTTCTACTTCATGCACAATTTTCCCCAGTAGGCTAAAATAAGCCTAATTTGACCTCGTTACAGTTCAAAGACAGTCTGCCTGTGAGCCGCCTTTACTATTTATAACAAAAATGTATCTTGACAACAATTAAGCAAGTAACAATCATCTCATCTACTTGACGGCGACACACTAATTGTGTGTAGAACCCCTCGACTCCCAACCATGTTCCCGTAGGTCAGTACAGTGTCGGATTGGGCCGCCCGGGAACCCGGGTATTCCTGGGGAGGCCCCCACAACAGGAGGCCCTCTTTCCCAAAAAAAACTTTTTGGATAAAATTTGAAATGAATTCCTATGAAAATAGAATCTCTCAAGTTGCTGGAAGTCCTTTCAAATTCATACCGATTTCTTAAAATTCATGCACATTTCTTACATGGCTCTGCCCCGGACCCTATCCCCCCCCCCCCCACACGCACATATACGACAGGAGGCCCTTGTTTCAAAAAATAGTTAGGAAAATTTGAAATAAATTCCTACGAAAATTGCATCTCTTAGTCGCCAGAAAACGTTTAACATTCATGCCGATTTTTTAAAATTACACTAGCTTGAGGCGCTTCCCGACCTTCCCCCTCCCCCGCCCCCCCCCCCCCCACAGTCACCCCGAGGCCCCTGCAGTAGATTCCCGGTGAGGCCCGACCCTTCCCAATCCGACCCTGGGTCAGTAGCGAGATTCAATCTTGTCATTTTGTTTCAAAAGCCATGACTGCCGGTTTGGGATTTAATTGGGATCCCATGGAACCTACACACCTTAGTTACTTTCTGTCAACCCTCAAAAGGATGTGCTGGTAGTCAAGGCATTAATTATGCGGCGAAAATTCCCATAAATTCAACATTAAGAATGAAATGACAGCTAGAAAATTATACATTTTTTTCTTTCTCATTCGTTAGTAGAAAAAGGTAGTTTTATGACACACAAGTCTACGAGCTGAAAAACCCTTTTCCGACTAACACGGGTTTTTCAGTTCGTAGACTTCTGTGTCATATCAGTGATGACTATAATTTCCCTTGAACATAGTTCCGTCAGTCACGTACATTATTAAGTGGAGTGTAAGCACATTTTCTTGTATTTTAATTGCTGGGCACTTACAAAAATATGTTAACTAAATAGCCTGCATTCAGTGTAATGCAGCACCTATAATTAAGGTCAATCAAAATCAAGGTAAGGCCATACAAACAAATGTTTCTCAGCCACCACCACATCCTAGAAAACGCCTCATATTTTCGTGCTCGAGCCGCACTGTCAAATTTGTCTTCTTAAATATCGATTTTCAAGAAGGTGCCTTCCCAGCCCCCCACCCCCCCGACTGAAACACGATTAAGCATTAGTAACTAACATTCTAAAATTATCTTAAATCTTGTTAAAAGTTATATAAATCGAGATAAATTAGTAGATTATGACCTTGTATTGACTTTAAAAACAGGCTTAGCATTTTGTGCTCATCAAAAAAAAAAAAGATAGATTATCCCACATTGCCATTTTTCGGTAAATGAAAAATGAAAAATGAAAAATTAAATCAGCATGTGCTGGAGAGACCCATCTTACTCCTGATAACCAGCCCCTCCCCAGTGGGTCAAGAATTTGCAGAGCCAGTGAGCGTGGGATGCTAACCGGATCATGAGATGCAGTAACATTTAAACCATTGCACACAAAGTAGTCCCTTGACAATATCAACTTGTTTCTTAGTGATTTGTAAGGCATCCAACCGGCCATATGGTTTTTTCGCTTTCTTGAGATTATTTTGAGGGGGTGGGTCCTGGCACTACTTCTGGTGGGTTGATCAATACATATTTCCAATGGCTAATTCTGCTTGTTTTGCAATCGACACTACTGTGCCATGAAAGATTTCCTACAGTCATTAATTAATAAATACATGTCATCACTTGAACTGAATTGAATTCACTACTGACCTCTTTTGGGGACCCTCAAAAACCTAAGCAAAGGCTCGATCGCAAGATCATTTCGTTACTTTTATCTATTGGATATATTGTGATTGAAAAGGGCGCCAGGTGCATGGCTAACTTGGCATTCAAAAAAAGTCAATTATCATAGCTGGCATTGGGCTACACGTCCGGTTGAAACTTGAGTCAGCGGGCAATGCCAGAACGCAACAGCATTCTGCCGGATTGAATTTTCTGGATTAAGCCTCTCTCGGGTGCTTACACACAGAGAGGCAGAATGTAAATCGTAATTTCAACATTTAACCGAGTTTCAGTAATAATTTAATTTTAATCATCCACAATGACAGCCTTTTGCCAGAGGGTACTTAATGCCTTATTCAGCGCGAGCTGGCGTCGCCACCTGGCGTGACCCAGGCCCGAAACTCTACGCACTGACATATTAATATTTCTGCCTGATTGAATTTACTGAACTGAGCCTCTCCCTAACCAATCACTTCTCGATACGCAAAACCAAACTAGTTAAGTTTTAAACAAAAACTTGCACTTTTTTTGATGGCTATCTTAAAATATGTACTACGTTGATACATGTGAGAATGAAGATCTGAAGAGACACTATTTCTCGAATTGCGGACCAGTTCGTCATAACTACAACCCTACGCAAATAGACAAAGGGGCACGGCTTACCAAGAAAACGAACAATAAAACACCATAAATTGTACAACAATTCAAATTTACAGAAGATCGGAACCACTGGCTGCAAAACAAGAAAAAAAAGTGACAAACGATGATTGTTTTGGAAGCAAAAATGGCCAAATAAATTACATAAATGAACATATGACACCGACCGTACCATAAACAACTTTTCCGGAAGACCAATAACTATGCAAAAAAGTAACAAAATTAAATACACGTGGTTCTTGGATGGGAAAATAAGGATAAGAAAAAATTACGAAGAGAAATGGACGAAAATAATAAGAACGGAAGACTTACCCAAAATGGACCAAACACATGAAGACAGTAATCTTATTGTTAACAATTTTGATGAAATTGAAGACGTATTAAAAAAAAAGTGTACGGATAAGAATAGATTACCATGTAAACACCTTAATATTCGTAGTACAAGATTGAATTGGAATCTAAAATTGAATTAGCTAAATCAAAAATACAATGGAATTTAATTTTGTTAACTGAAATCGGTATAGAGGAAAACGAAAAAATGTCTATCAACAAAAAAACTACACGAGAATAAACTACAAAAGGAGATGGAATCACACTATATGCGAAAAAAAATTTGATATTCAATAATGAGAATATAAAATTGATCAAGCTGCTTGTCTAGCTGTTAAGACCAAATGGAATAATAATGATACACCATTACCCTATTGCACCGACAACCAAACTCGGACAAGAAAATATTCGTTAAAAAGTTAGCAGAAATTATTAATAAACATAAGAAGTGCAACAATATTGTTATTTTTGGTGATATGAATATCAATATCCTTGTAACAGAAAATGAGAAACAAGTAGATATTACGAAACTAAAATGGCAGAATGCGGATTTAACCAAAAATTAACTACAGGGCTCGAAATGAGCGGTATCGCATCGCAATTTGCACCCCAAATTTAAACTTTAGCGATGCAAAATTAAATAATGCATCGCAGTTTAGCGACGCAACTATATTACACGAGACAACATTTATGCGTGGTCATGATCGTACTGGCTGACATGGAGATGCTAATCCCTCCTACTTTATATGCAAGCCAAGCGTCGCACATGCATTCTGGGAAATCATTGGTCCTACCACATCTTCGGTATATTATTGGTGGTGCTTTCGTTTCAGACACGGATCAGAATAGTCTTAACTTGAATTGGATGCCATAGTCTTGCCTAAGCATCCGTGCGTGTAGCAAAGTGAAACAAAAATGGCTATTGGCTAATGGGTATAAAGTAAACTTTTGTATTGTTTTTTTTCTTGCTAATCATTTGCTAATCATTTGCTAATCATTTGCTAATCATTTTTTCGTGATTGCTACGCAAATTTGCATTTTGTATCGCATTTCTGCTATGCAATTTTTCTAAGACAATTCGAGCCCTGAACTACAAGAAAAGAATATAAACAAAACGTTGTTACACAATCTTGTATTGATCATATTTTATTGAAAATTAAAAGCTTGCAGAAGGGATGTGTTTAAAGTCAGCGCCTTGCGAGTCGCTTGGCCGCGGGGAACGCTTTCCCATTGAAATAACAAACAGGCAACGTTTCCGCTTGCAAGCGAGTCGCAAGCCGCTGACTTTAAAAACATCCCTAGAGTAAAGGACTAACAATTACTTCAGATCATTTCACAACCGCAATTGTAATTTGGAAAAAGAAAAAAGAAACGATAAATCCTAACATTATCAGATACTGAAAAGAATGATGAGATACAGTATGATAAAAATAAATTTCTACAAAACTAAGTAAAGTAAATTCGGATTTCCCAAATAAAATGTATGATTAAATAAAGAAAAAAAAATTAACTTTATATAATGATGAATGCATTACGAAAACAAATTGGGTAAAAAAAAAAGAAACAGAAAAAAATAAACTTTGGAAAAAATAATTAAAAATAACAAGAGTAACCGAAACAAATTTGCTTTAGGGGTTTACTAAAAAAAAAAAAAAAAAGTACTCATTTATTTAATAATGTAAAAGACTCAAAATATGTATGTAGAACACCATAAATGAGATTACACGTAAAAAAAAAAAATTGACGAAATAAGACTAAAAAACTTCAAGGTCGAAGACACTAACGATTTATGCAATAAATTTAATAAAAATTGTATCGAACAAACTAAGAAACTAAAGTTAAAATATAGGTGAATGAACAACCCACATAGGATCACTAACAGGGTGACTGTCAATAACTCGTGACTATCATGGAACGAGAAGAGAATGAAATAATAAGAATTATTCATGAATTAAAAACGCTGGGTGCTATTGGTAACAATAAATTTACATGGATAACTTCAAAAACACATCAGTTAATACTACAAAATGCATCGTATATCTTTTCAAGGCAATAATAAATACAGACATTTACCCAGATAAACTTAAAATTCAAATAATTAGACCTATTTATAAAAAGGGTGATACAAAAAAAAACTATGATAATTACAGACCAATACTTCCATATATTAATAAATTTATTGAAAAATTGTTTGCGGTAAAATTTAACAAATACCTTGAAAAATTATCAATAGCTAACAATATGGATTCAAAAAACAGAAAGGAACGATACGAACCCTAAGTAACATTAATGAACAGGTAACGAATGCTCTTAATGAAAGGAAATTTGTGGGACTAATTTAATTGACTTACAAAAAACCTTCGTTACTGTTTCTTGAAACATACTAACTTAGGTATTGTAGGAAAAATGCTCAACATACTTCAAAATGGTCTTTCAAGTCAAATATAGTCAGGGTTTACAATCAAACGATGAAGTCCCTCAAGTTCAGTACTTGGACCACTTCTTTTCCCTTTATATATTAATGACCTGGCAATGGCTATAAGCTTAGTACTGTTTTCTGATGACATTTGTGGTTTGGAAATGATGAAAAAACTATAAAATATGATGAAAAAATTACAAAAAAAAGTTTAATGAGATTCAAGAACGGTGTTTAAACAACAAAGTGAATATTAGTGAAGACAAGACAGTGCAACTTGACATTGAAATACCACATGCATCGATTGAAGATGAAATTACTTTGCAATAGTTTTCAGACCTAAATGATATAAAAAATTAGTCTTGTATTAGAAAAGTCACCTCTGCAGAATGTCTTGGAATATAAATTGACAATAAGTGGAGTTTGGGGAACATAGAAATACACTAAATAACAAACTGAAACAAATAATGCCAAAATTATTACATCTTAAGGAAGTATTAAATAATAAAAATAAAAGACTAATTTGTGATGTATTAGTTGAATCCAATTTAAAATACGGAATTGAAAACAGTAACAAAACAGTACTTTCTAAACTACAAGATACAAATTAAAATTACAAACTCTCTTTTCAAAACCAGGTAAACAAATAAAAGTTGACTTAATGAAGAACAACAATATCTTAATTATTAAGGGATTAACAAATTATGTAACGCTTTTGAAGCATTAATTTGGTTTAAAGAACACTTATGAAAAAATTAAAAGGACTTCCAAATTTCTGACAATGAAACTAAACTTACCACTTCGGAGAAACCTACATGGTAAAATGAGAGTAAGCCCTTACATTAATACAACTATTAACAATTTATACGAAAAGTTAAAAAACATCACTCAATTTAATAAATTAAAATTGGAGCTAAAAATCATTACATAAACAATAAATAATGTATTATACATTGCTCCAGAACGAAGCTGTACTGAAATAGTGAATTGGTCTGGGGACATTCTTGTATCTGCTACTTGTTTTGTGTGAATATGGTACGATTGTTGATTTCTATTGAATTTTAAAGAATTAATGCAATTGCAACTGTAGTGAGCACAAATAAGCATATCAAATGCTTTGTGCTCTCTTATATTTAAATTAAATTAAAATAAAAAAATTAAAAACTTACCAAGGTAACAGTGGCTTACTAAGCGATAAACACTCAACGACGGTTGAATTCTGCTCCGGAAGTATGCATATCTCCGAAATAAATATGCACTTGCACAACAAAGTCCAAACCTTTAGCCCGTCGATAATGCCACCTTCTGCGAAGTACACCGCAAAATTATTGCAAGTAATTTTTTTTTTCCATTTACAAAGACATCAAAACTCGCCCATGCAATCATTGTTGCGGCCCATTATGAAACAATTCAACTCAACTTTGAAAGCTCGCATCTACAAAATAATTACGCCTTTTGCCTTGGTCTCGAAATTAACAACGTAGCTAAATCTGGTTTAAATTTGTACGCGTTTAGCTGAAACAACGGATTCTTTCAACATCGACAACCAAAATTTTGACGAAAGTTTGATTTACAAGGCACGACAGCAAACAGATAACACGTGCACCAAGAAAGAAAAAAAAACTTTATTTTAATGATTGTGATGATTAGCATTAATTCCTGATGTTGTAGATTATGTTGGTAAGATTACCTCAATCTGTATATTAAAGACAACATAAAACATACACAAATATCCATTTATTTTACTATCCAATATTTAGTAATACAACCAATAACGTACAAGTCAATATATCATGCACACGGATTAAAGATTCATAGCTACACTTTTGTAACACAACTTCGCATTTTACACTTCATCCTATTAATGTGGAGTGTACTTCAATCACTGCATAGTGGTTGGAGTAAAAGAAAGTTCGAATTGTCCTGTATTGAAGGTGTGGCCAGATGATGATGCAGATTTGGCCCCACCTCAGTCATATGCGACAAAATCTCCCAAGAAACTGCAACATAACCTACAGTTGAAAAACAACACCGACATTCAACTGTCATTTTACCACATGGCAGCTTTATCATTGTCACCCTTTAATGGTTGATTTTTCTGACCAAGTGGCAGCTCCCACTTGATGGTACAGCCATTTTCATTTCTTCTCAAGCTAAAAATCAAAGGTGTAGTAATTTAACACACTTGAAATCAATCTCCAATTCAAAATCACACAAATACTAACGATTTGAGAATTTTCGACATGCTGCAACGAGAGCGAGTAAAGATGACAAAATAGTCCTCAGGGCTTCATCAGGTTACCACACGATGCTTATTTACATTTTTTACATTGTCCGATGTGCTCTATCGATCGATTGAGAATAGCAGACGACTAAGACCATACCATCATTTGGCAGGTTTCGGGGAGGAGAAACAACATTGACACCTCATCTTGCCTTTGTGTATGCGAGAATCAACTAGTGCTGCAATCAGCATTTTTAAGAATGTTGAAGACCAAAATGTTGTTCCCCCCAACACAGAAAAGCACTGCACTCTTTTAGCTCCCACAAATTTATGGCTGTAGCTTGGCCATCAAAGAGGAAAAGCAGAGATAACCCAAAAATTTATCAATTAAATAACAATGTCGTTACAACAATAATTTATCTACCCTAAATAATCTGATACACACCCACCACCCCTTTCTTAGAAATGAGCTGGATGTTACCTGAATGTAAGCCTACGCACAAAATCGATCAGCTTTCTTAGCCCCTCTAACAGCTCTTAAAAGTCGCCACACTCGTAATTATCTGATATTATATCATTATTTAATTTGTAATACGTCTCGAAAACATGCTGTATCCGTCAAGACTGAGATTGTTTCAAATCACCCTGTAATGAGGTTGCATGCCAGCGATTTTCCCTTGCTTTTGATGTCCTGAATGCCGTTACTGGACTCGCTCACCAACAACATCCCGCTAGGTGTGCATGGTAAATGCTGTATCGCCATGAAACCCATGTTACAAGCGTTGATTGCAGCGGTAGTTACTTTTCCATCTTTGTACTTTCATCATGTAATTTGTACCTTTTTATCTCAAAATTAAAAGGAGGGGGGGGGCCTTTGAAACCGGAATGTGAGCCTAGTACGACTTAGATGAAAACGATAGTGGGTACTTATGGTGAATTTATCGAACTAATCATTGATAATTTATCTTTTTCTTTTTAGAGTGGAGATTAATTACAACTTTACTCATGTAAATATATTATTCGTTTGTGTAGAAATATTACTGCAGCCTAAAAGGAAATTAAGCCAAAACTAAGACAAACTGAACTGGTTAAACTTATTCTATTTCTGGTGACGGTAATATCTAACATTACATTGGTCCATTAGTCAGGCCAAGAAAACTCCTAGGTTTTTTAAGTTTGAAAATTGCAAAAATAAAACACGCTTTTTTTTTGGGGGGGGGGGGGGCCCGCGGCAGATCCTGTTCTTCGAGGTTAGCACCGGAAGGGGTCCCTCCAGACCCCACTATACTGCATTATTCTTCTTCCCGGAATCGATCGCAAAGACACCAATTTTTGGCTCATACATAATTTTGAATTTTTTAAGATAGGCGCTTTCTCGGACTTAGGTTCATTATCTACAAAGAACGTACTAACTAAGATAGAAGCTCAAAAGGTAATCATTTGTATTGGAATAACAGAAACGGTGATAATCAGGATGGAAGGACGTCAGCTAGTAGCACCTCGCCCGTTGCAGTTTTTCCACAAGCATCGTTATCCAGCACCGGAAAAGGTTCGCCTCTAACATCCCTGAGACCGGCAATGGCTCCAACTTTATTCCACTCATTTCCCAGACTGCACACGGCTCGAAACAAAAAAGCTGTGCAAGATAGTGGCCACAACAGGTCAGGGGAATCCTGGGAAGATCTCGACACAAAAAAATCAGGGAATTTAAATAAACATTATTGAGCAGGTTCTTCGAGTTCGAAATCATAGAAAGCAATAGATTTTCATCGCTGTACAACTGACAATCATTGGCAGCTTTTTCGCCGTTCACCGTGAGCCAATGTCTAGGACCTGAGCAGCCTGGAAACATGGTTACCAGAAAAATGTCACTTATTAGTGGACACACTATTAATAGGAGGGTGGATACAAAATGAGTGATTACCCTAAAAATTCAATCAATTTAGAAAATGTTTATCTAGTTCAAAATAAAAATAATAAAAAAAAATATCACGTGAAAGTTAGAATGTCAACTGGGTAGTGAAATTTGATGGCTAAAAATTTATCTTTTCTTAATCTAACTTTTGGTGAGGTTGGTTATGTATTTATAATATTTATGTGAAAAAATAAAACACAGCATGACAGGACATTTTAAACCTACACAGGACAGTCTTTAGTTTCAGGATCGTTCGCAACTTCTTATAAGCCTGACACACAGTCAAATACATCACCGTTCTAGTAAATACAGACTATTGTTTGCTTTGGTATTTTGTCATCAGATGTTGGGGGAGCGTTTTTCATCTGGGAACCTGGGAAAGTCTGGGGAACTTGGAATATTCCTGAATATTTCACATAAAGTGAACCTCTTAAAAGATGCCACTTACCTTGTTGAAGAGGTTTGCCTTTCCTTTTTTTGTAAGACAAGTAAGCTGGAAGTGGTTAGATGGAACAAGTACGGCAAAGATCGAGGACATGTAGATGCAGCCATCGGCACAATCCAAGGACTTGTAGACGCGGCCATTTATTTTTGAACCCGAGCCACTGAAAAAGGAATGCCTTAAGAATATAGTGCTTGTGTTTTTTTTTTTATTTTTTTTTTATTATTAAGGGCCCTTCGAAACAAACAGGGCACACAAGATCTACTAACAATTTAACGTAATGCGTAATAAGCAGACTGACACATGGTAGTTCCACTCTCTGTTTCCCTACCTAAGTCGATAGTAGACGTTGCCAAAGGCTAAAAATAACTACGACCTATCCAAAAAAAATTTTCTCACTTTTACATGCTAAATTTTGGTATAAAAAAAAAAAATAAAATGCGCCCGTCCACATGTTGCTTTCGAGTGATAAACTCCCATAAAACAAGGTACTTTTTTTTTGCTGTAAAAACCAAATTGCGGTTTATATGTGGACTTGACCAAATTTGACAATCAAATTTATAATCAATTTAATGTTTGTCGCCAATTTTCCAATGGTGCAACTCATCACGTCAACACTCAAGTTAATTCAACACTCATCTTGTCAACACTAAAGTAAGGTCAATACTCAAGTTGAGTGTTGACTTGATTTAAGTGTGAGTTCATTAAGTCAACACCATCAAGTCAACAGTCAAGCAAGGGCGGATCCAGAACGAAATCTTGATGAGCCGCAAGATGATTTTTCTATTGTTTTGGTGCATTTTTGTCATAATTTAACTGCATTTTTTCAACAATTTTGGTAGTTTTTCCGAATTAATTTGCTTTAGAGGGTGTCTCCTTCCTAGGATCCGCCTTTGCACTCAAGTCACGTGAACACTCAACAGAGAAAGCTGTTCTCAAGTTATTAGCAAAAAAACAAAAAAAATACACTTTGTTTTTAAAACAAACACAGCCTCAAAAATGAATAAAGAAAGTTTCCAACCAGTTGCCATTAAATGAAGCTACTGTATAGCTAGCACACTAAAAAATTAATTCATTTCAGTATTTTTACATATTTTATTCATTAACACTTTTTTTATAAAGAAATACCTGGTGATTTTCTTTTCAATGTCAACGGTGTTTTTCAATACCAACAAGCAATGTTGCTTAAACACACTTCCTCCACCATGGGATCTTTTCAAATAAAACAACCAGCCAACCACAGCTCAAAACAAATAAACACACTGCAGATAAACACAAACAAAAGCTTGCATTGTGTTTATTTGTTTGAGCTGCGATTGTTTGGCTGGATACTATGTTGCTTAGTCTGAACTGTCACACAATGCAAGACCGGGTAAATCCTACAAACAATACTTGACATGCACTACTTAAAACTGCCCATAACATTGATAACTGTACAGATAGTCATTGCCAGGTTTAACTCACCACGTCCACGGAAGAATCTAAAAGCATACACTATTTATCATACCTTAAAGGTCCTTGTCAGAATCATTATATTTTACAATAGCCCAAAACACAACACTGTCCATGGCAATATCGTTGTAAATACTAATAATTTTGCCCATACAGCTAACATATTTAGGTTGCACTGTGCTCTTACATGTTAAAGGTCAGAGGACACCCATCACCACCAGAAATACTAACAGTGGTAGTTGCAGCCTCGTGCCCACGAAGACTGAAGGGAAAATTCGTCCTTAATCTGGTTTATAACCTTTTAACATCATACCTAGGCACCTAGGGTCAAAAACAAATTTTGGGGCTTTTACGTACCCCATACTCCTCAATTTTCCACAAGGACGTATTCATAAATTACACAATGCTGGAGGGGAGAGTTTTGCAATTTTTTTTATAGACATGTAGAAGTGGTCCGAGGTTGTAGCTTTTACCCCTTAACCCTTTACTTCCTTGTATACGGATTAAAACTCCAACTCGAACACGGACTTCATCATCCTAGTATTACATCTTCTTAATGAGGGAAACGGAGATAAAGACAAAAATAAGCGTTACATAACTTAATGATGCCACCTACACTTTTGACGTTTTAAAGAGAGACTAAGTTTACCACGTAATAGTCACATGATTCAGTTTCTGATCGTTGATTAACTACCAAGTTACAGTTTTGAACCTGCTTCCAAAAGTAAAATGAAAATGTGTGGTACCAATTTGTGTGTGAATAAAATTCTAAGGGGGTTTTAGTGTGCTTAACTGAACACCTGACCGTACAACGGTATTTTGTAAGTATTATACAGCGCAATCACAATCGAAATGGCTGCTCATGAAGCAAAACACCATTAACACGCATCCACCCTAACCTGGTACTATCACCGTCTTACAGTATACAGCAATTGTGAACTATTGTTGTAAAACAATGGAACAACTAACTAACGCCCTTGGCAAGAATACTACACCTTTAACCAGCCAGCGGCATCGTGCACCTGACAAGTTTGGAGGGGGTGGGGGGGCCAACCATTTAGAGCAAAAAATGTGTGAGGTATCATCTAATTCATTTTTCCAGGGGGTTCAGGGAGGTTGCAATTAGATTATGTTATCCACAATCAAAGGTTGTCACATGTCCAAGACTGGAGCATAATAAAATTACAGAATATTACTCTAGCTTTCCCAAAGAATATCAAATCTATAGATAAATAACACCGTATCTTACTTTAAGGTATGTATGCTGCGGCATTTTCCAGCAGCCCATTTGTGGAATCATTACGATAAAATATTTACAAGGGCGAGAGGAGACAACAGAATAACTGTGGTCCTGCACTTGGATCAAGGATGACTAGAATCACGCACACCTATCTTATTAGTGCCATAGTAGGAGCGCATCTCCATAATAAAGCCCAGAAAACCCAGTAAGTGTCAGAATCTGTCAGTTTTCTCAACGCCAACTTACGCTAAAGACACAAAACTGTTCTCACACACATGACCTGAAAAAACTAATTCACTTTTAATCTCTAAAATTACCTGCCTCTGTATGGGCACAGAGAGTGTGTTTGTCCACAATCCACCCCGGCGACATATATTATTTTCAGGTTGCACACACAAAACACTTACAAGCTGCAGTCCTAACCACCATGCTAGCAGTCCTATCGTAGCGTGGTATGTCGGCCACAGGCATCCCCACAGCATCATGACCATGTCTTTTGTTCATTGGTTACGCCAGCAGCCGTTAATCGGGAGGGTCGTTGATCCAGATCCACAATGTAAAATACACGAGTTTCCAAATAAAAATCTTCAAATTTAGCATCAGGCATCTTCCAACGTAGACTCAACCGAATGTCGATGTAAGACTTAGTCAGAAGTCGACTTATTACAACTATAATAATGCTCACACAGTTCAAGAAACACTACCTCAACTTCCTAAATAGCAGCTTCTTACGTAAGCCCGCGCCTACTTTTAAAAAATGTTGTGAAAACATGCACACACGTCACGATTTCACCATACATTTGTGATAATCAAGTTCGTTAGGTAATGATTACCATTATTTGCACTTAAGAGGTCATTTCAAGTCACATCAAAACCCTGTTGCTGTACAGTAGTATACACAAGCTGTACCCCCCATATTCCCAGCCAGTTCGCATATCCCCCCCCCCCTCCCAGATTTCCCGCCGGGGGTACAGCTAGTGCACAATAATGAATTTGCTTAGTGCATAATGATGAATTTGCTTGCCCAACCTAAGCGTATTATCAAGAGTGAGATAGGTATTATATATATAGATTGCAGGAAGAGGTGAGCAGCGAGCGAGAGCGGCCCTCAGCACATTATGTTAACTCAAATATAAAATAAACCTGTAAACAAGAACTATTATTTCGGGTGAATTATCCGGCGTAGAAGCTGCCCCACTACAAACTGGCATTTCCAGGTTATTCGGGACTATTCAAAAACCATGCTACTGTGTTTACGAAAATACCTAAGTCCCATTTTGTGGTAAGTGTGAATTCCTCTGTTTTCTTAATGAACGGACTATTTCGTCACCCCCTTCCCTCCTAATGAAGCTGCACTGACCCAAACAAGTTTGGCCGATTTTATGGTGGTTAATTTGGATTAGTGATCATTTAATTGTCTTTAAAAATGGACTGATTGCTATTTTAACTTTGTCACATTTCTTCTGCCTAATTAATGGAGTTATGACTACGAGTGTGTATCCTTCAAAGAATAATCAGGTAATTTCTGCCTTTATTACTGCTTTGGAGAAATGGCTCAGATGGATCACAGATGTGAGTTGTGATCCGGAGTTGCTGGTTCTCGAGTACTGATCACATCATTTCAGTGAAACACAAGTCCATTAACAAATGCTTCCTGAATCTTTGCCAATTTTAGCAAATAATTGTTATAACTCATTCAGAGAAAATGTTCCAAAATGTGCGATTGCGCACAATCACGGAAATTACATGTCCTTAATTATTTACCACCAGAAATTTGCTAAAAATTGTGTGTTTCATCAAAACATGAATCGGTTGTGATTGCTGATATTTGAAAATCTATTTTGAGATTTGACAACTCAAGTCACTTGTTTGATCACTTCAGTGTCGGTCAACTTAACGCTCGATTGGTTTGGTCAGATAACGTGATAACTACATCCATCCTAGAAATTGCCCATCACAGTACCAACAGGTGTTTCACACGTGATATTCACAGTAAAATTATATGTGAACAATTTGCACTATACCCACTGAGTCTGTAAATCAAGTCTATATAAATATCGGTATTTACAAACACACTCAAGTAGGTGAGCAACACAGTACAGTTTTTAAGTATATATAGTAGAACCTGTATTACCTAAACCACGATTATCAGAATATATGTTATTTAGAAAGAAATAATGAAGGAAGAAATTTGGAAATGTCATATCGAGTACTTTGAAAAATAAAACTCATCGTACCCCAATTGACGCATAATTTAAAAAGATATTTTTCACAAATATCTTCCGAAAATTTTCGACAGTCAGTAAGATGGTGAGGCTCAGATGACTGTCTTCATCAGGCAACCACACAAACTCACTTCATTGTCACGTGTGTTAGCATGCTATTTGAATCAGGCGGAAGTGCGTAGCCTCCATTATTTGTAGGGCCGGTTTGCCATTTCTCACGCTGTCAAAGTCACTTTAAAGCAGAAATTGAACCCCAGGATCGGAGGGTCCCTGGATAATCATCAGCACAGCCTTCTCTCGGATGGGGGGGGGGGGAATGAGGCTTAATGGCGCGTCGACAGCTTGGTCATTAGCGCCAACCTCAGTCACAGTGCAGTGGTCCGGGTTGCCACTGCACCACACATTACAGAGATATTATTCAAACCCCTAACCTAAATCTTGTCATACATCTGTACCTCCTGCAAAAATTGAAAAACACCGGACAGGAGGACAGACTTATCGCCCAATTGGCGCACAATGTCATGCGGAAGATGGAAACGACGACGTAAACCATCAAGATGGCAACAATCAACAAGGAAGTGCCGGACCGTAAGTGGCCGCCGACACCAATAACATTCAGGAGGGTCAACCCCCCCGCAAAAGGAAACAGTGAGTAAGTCGAGTGTGACCAATGCGCAAACGGGCCAACACCACCTCCTCACGACGACTGCGGCGACACGCCGAGTGCCATTCCTCTACAGTGCCTTTAATAGCTCGTAATTTATTGCCGTCCTGTCCATCCCACGAGGCTTGCCAAAAAGCGTGTAACCTCAGACGCAGAGTTGGAAAAGCGTCCGAGGGAACAAGGCTGAGATCCCTTCCGAGAGGGCCAGAAAGGGCCCCTTTTGCTGCAGAATCCGCTTGCTCATTTCCACCTATCCCAACATGGCCCGGGATCCAGCAGAAAAGCACGGTTTTCCGCTGGCCAGGCAAGCGGGAAAGCAAAGCTTGGACACGTTGTGTCAAGGGGTTCCGAGGATTGTAATTCGCCAAGGACTCCAGGGCACTCATGGAATCGCTAAAGATAATGAAATGCGTGCCCTGAAGGCCAAGGATCCATTCCACCGCCAAACCGAGAGCCAAAAGCTCTGCAGAAAACACAGAATAGCCTGATGGAAGGCGATGGGCAACCGTCACTCCCTTACAAACACAAGCACAAGCCACGACAGCGTCTGACTTCGACCCATCAGTAAACAGCCGCTGATAACCGGCGTACTGAGAACACAGCCGCCGGAACTCCTGTAAGTACCTTGCTGGTAGAGTGGACCCCTTCGGGAGCCAAGGGGCCACTGGCATCCCCCCAAGCCTCAAGACGGTGGGCATTTCAAAGGCTATCTCCTGACAGGACTGCTGGAGCCTATCGCGGAAATCACCCTTACCCACCCTGCGTCTACCGACTCGCAAGTCTGGCCCAAAAACCATGGACCAAGCAGAACTGGATTCCACAGCACGTAAACGCACAGCATACTGAATGGCCAGCTTCCGCCGACGAATGGCCAAAGGTGGCTCCGAGGCCTCAGCATAGAGGCTGACCACTGGAGAAGTTCGAAATGCCCCAGTCGCTACACGCAGGCCACTGTGATGCACAGTGTCCAACACCTGGAGAGTCGAGTCACTAGCCGAACCATACACCATGCACGCATAATCAAGTTTGCTGCGGACAAGGGCTCTGTAGAGGCGCAACATGGCAGTGCGATCGGCACCCCATGAAGTGCCCGACAGAACCCGCAAGATGTTAAGTGCCCTCAAAGACTTGTCTTTAAGTTGGCGCAAGTGTGGAAGCCAAGATAACCTGGAATCGAACACCAGACCCAGGAAACGTGCCTGTGGGACAACAGGAATCTGCGCCTGCCCCAAGTACAGGCAAGGATCTGGGTGCAGTGTTCGTTGGCGGCAAAAGTGAATGCACACAGTCTTATCCAGAGAAAACCGGAAACCATTACTGACCGCCCAGGTCTGGACTTTGTTAATCGCCAGCTGTAGCTGCCGCTCGCAGGTCTGCATGCGAGCTGCCCGAAAGCGCAGGCCGAAGTCATCGACAAACAATGACTGGGGGACAGCAGCTTGCTGAGCAATGGGGTTGATCCCAATAGCAAACAAGGTGACACTAAGAACACCTCCTTGAGGCACACCATTCTCCAAGACAAACGGGCGGGAAAGAGTCGCCCCGACACGAACACGAAAAGAACGGCCTGAGAGGTAGGCGGAAAGCAACAGTGGCATATGTCCCCTCAAGCCACAGTTATAGAGATTACGGAGAATCCCATAACGCCAGGTCGTATCACAAGCCTTCTCCAAGTCAAAGAAAACCTGAACCAGATGTTGACGCAGGCGAAAAGCCTCCCTCACATCCGATTCAAGGGCAACCAGATGATCGATGGTTGACCGAAAACGTCGAAAGCCACACTGGGACGCAGATAAGAATCCGCGTGATTCCAGCACCCAGACCAACCTCTCACTGACCATCCGTTCCATAAGTTTACAGACACAGCTAGTCAGAGCGATTGGGCGATAACTGGAAGGAGCAGTAGGGTCTTTGCCCGGTTTCACAATCGGGATGACCACTGCTGTCCTCCACGCTGCCGGAACAGAGCCTTCTGCCCACACACGGTTGAACATCTCCAGCAAGAACTGCTGGGAGGCAAGAGGCAGATGTTTCATCAGCTGATAGTGAACATTATCAGGCCCTGGGGCGGAGTCATGCGACTTGGACAAAGCTGAAACAAATTCCTGCCTGGTGAACGGTAAATTGTACTCCTCTAGCCCGTCGGAGCGAAAGTCTAGAGAGTGAGCCTCTTCTCTACGCTTTATTCTGAGGAAACCAGGATCATAATGGTTATCACTCAAGACGCGCGCAAACGCAGACGCAAGACAGTCGGCGATATCCGGCACAGAAGAGATCACGGAATTCGCCACCTTCAGCTGTGAAACCGGGGAAGACACGTTCCTCCCCGAGATCTGGCGCACCTTCCGCCACACCTGCTGAGAAGGCGTGGAGCGCGTGATAGACGAAACATAAGCTGTCCACGAAGCACGTTTAGCCTCACGGATGACATACCTGGCACGGGCACGACAGCGCTTAAAGGTTACAAAGTTGTTAGTAGTTGGGGCGACCGTAAATGCACGCAACGCTCGCCGGCGGGCCCGAATCGCCCGCCCGCAAGCAGGCGTCCACCACGGAACAGGAACCCGCCGCGGCTGTGTGGACGAAAGCGGGATAGTAGCATGAGCAGCAGCAAGGACCACGTCAGCGAAATGAGTGGAAAGTTCATCCACATCAGAAAAGTCCTCAACCGCACGCTGAAACACAGCAGCCTCAGCAAAGGCTAACCATTCAGCACGTTTAAGCGCCCACCGGGCTGGCCTGGAAGCCACAGAACCCCCTTGTGTCGTGGACAACACAACGGGGAGGTGATCGCTTCCATGCAGATCGGCAGTGACAGCCCAAGTGAAGTGAACTGGGACGGCAAGGGAGCAAAAGGCTAAGTCCACCGCTGACCAATTGCCCGTGGCCAGGTTACAGTGTGTCATGGCTCC
>JAHWFP010209756.1:46282-63269 GCA_023313725.1 Lithobius niger
AAGTCCACCGCTGACCAATTGCCCGTGGCCAGGCTACAGTGTGTCATAGCTCCATCATTCAGGATGCAAACGGACCCCCTCTGCATCCACTCCTCAAGGATCCTGCCCTTGTTGTCAGTATTAGGTCCTCCCCACTGGACGTGGTGGCTGTTAAAGTCGCCCAGCAGGAGAAACGGGGCAGGAAGCTGGCGAACCAGGTCCTCCAGGTCACCAACCCCAAAGACCTCATCCGGCGGTAAATAAAACGAACAGACAGTAATATCGAATTGAGGGAGGGGGGGATTGAGGCTTAATGGCGCGTCGACAACTTGGTCATTAGCGCCAACCTCAGTCACAGTCCAGACGGTAGACAGAGTAACCCCTAACAACCGGATTATCCGACGCCTTAAAGCAAGTTTCCTGAAGGCAGCAGCACAGAGGTCGCCAATGCGACAAAAGCAGCCGCAGCTCCTCTGCATGGGTCCGATAACTTTGGCAGTTCCACTGAACGATGGAATGCGCAGGCATTAGGACGGGCTTAAGACTGAATCACCCTCCTTAACTCCTCCCCTGGGCGACCCGAAAACATCTGAATCCTCCCCCGAATCAAAAGCCGAAGTGAGGTCCAGAACGAAGTTGTCCTCGGAAGGAGGAAAAAGCCCAGGAGAAGTGGAACAGGAAATATCTCCCTGCTCCATGGGTAAAGGAGGATCAAATTGTGGAGGGGAAGCAATGGACCCCTCAGCAAGCTGGTCGTTCGACGACTGTTTCACCTTCTCTCCTGGTGGCAACTTCCTCACTGGTGGTGCTGAGGATGTACCAGCAGGAGCCTTCTTCGACACTTTCTGTGGTGAACTCCGGGCGGGAGGAGGCATAACTACAGCCTTAACCTGCCTGGGAACAGTTACAGGAACAGGAACAGCAGCAGGCTGAGCAGATGTCGACGGCAAGGCATCAACCGGTTTCGAAGATCCCGAAAGACCCTGCAAAGATGGATGTTGCTGGGTCAACAAAGTAACAAGCATGCCTACCGTCCTCGTCAAAGACCTGAGCTCAGTGCGCAAATCCGCTAAATCAGCAGACTCACTAACTGGGCCAGGCAATGGCGCACTGCACACCTGTGTAAAAGATCTGGTCATCGGTGCTGCCGATAGTTTAGCTTTCTTCCGGGCCTCCGAGTAGGAAAGCCCGTATTTCACCTTCAATTCCTGCACACGACGTTCCTCTAAATAAACACGGCAGTCCCGCGAAGAGGCCTGGTGCTGACCACCACAGTTGATGCACTGCTCTGGGCCAGCACAATCAGCGCCTTCATGGGCTGCCTGAGCACAGCTAACACAGGTAGGCTTACCTTTACACGAGCCGCTGGTGTGGCCGAAGCGTTGACAGCGGAAACACCGCATTGGATTCGGTACATAAGTCCTGACCTTCAACCGCAGGTAACCGGCAGTAATGTGCTGCGGTGCAACTGGTGTATCAAAGGTCAGGAAAAAGGTGTCAGTTGGCTGGGCACCATTCTCACCTTTCCGCGCCAAACGCCTTGTGACTTGAGTTCGTCCAGGATGATATCATCGCTGAGACCCCTCAAATCAAAGCACGTCACGACCCCCTTGCTGCTGTTTAAGGTACGATGCGGCTCCACACGCACCGGGCATAACCCCAGTGCACCCGCCTTCAAAAGCCTCTTTGCCTGAGCCCCATCCGCAACCTCAACAAGGTATCCCCCAGCACGGAGCCAAGAGACACTCTTCGGATCGGAACCACAGATCCCTTTCTCGGATGGGAGAACATACAAACAGCATTGCTGTCTACCATTTGGAAACACAACACAGTATTGACTGGGAAGGCACGAAAACCCTGCCAATATCAAACTATAACAAGAGAATTTCTGCAGAGGGGCTTGGATTCCCCGGCTATTCAACGCCACATCCGAGAGAAGCCTGTGCTAATTAATGAATATCCACAGACCCTCAAACCCTGGGATCCAATTTCTGCTTCGAGGTGACTTTAACAATGTGCTGCGTGAGACATAGCAGAGGCAACGCACTTCCGCCTAATTCAAATAGACTAACAGCTGTGATAAAGTGAAGTGAAATTTCTGTGAAGACAGTCATCTGACCCTGCCATCTCCATATTTCTGACCGTTGAAAATTGGCAAAAGATATTTAAAAAAAAATTTTTTTTTGAAATTGTGAGTGAACTTTATGCAATGAAGAAAGAGTGTGGGACAAAGATCGAGCCAAGTAAAGGGTTACTTAAAAGTTTATAAAATTTGCAGTTTTTAGAGAGGCCAGATGCCTCTTTGAATGAGACGAAAAGCTCTGTTTTATTTCCAATTTTGAAACAATTTGATTCAAAATCACCTCGGATTACGTCTTCTTTTTTACGTTAACCCTTTGACTGGCAGCATTATTTAGGGAAGTGATTGTCATTCAGCGCAGTGATTAATTTAGTACAGCAACAGAATTCAAACTTGAAATCAGTTGGAATGCTTGATTAAGGTTGATACTTGATGTCTGTAGATAGCTGCTTGCATTGGTGCAGGTATATGGGATGGTAAGGTAGCTTGAATATAAGGCGAATTGTGGTTATGGGCTCACAAATTCCATATAAATGGACACGATTGTAAGGCGGATGACTTTCACCCAAGATTCTGACATTGCCTGTTACCAGTATAGTTGGTACCATAGCACAGCCAATGCTGATTCAGAAATGTATTTTTCTTGATATAGGTGATTTTTTTTCCAACTGTGGATTCCATAACAAATTTTTAAGAACTATTTTGGGTTATATATTAGTATTTGCTAAATAATTCAAAAACTATTTGAGCTAGTGACTTTTCAGTAGCACCAATGGATAGCTCTCGAAAAAAACTGTTTGAATGATGTATTCAAACTTCAAAATCGGTTAAAAATTGACCGAGTTATGGATTTGGACGCGCATATACCGTAAGACAAAAATAAGATGAATATAAGATAAAAATAAGCAAGTCAAGATGTTAAAACAGTACTTAGCCTAATCACAAAATAACTACATGAAACCATTATTTTTTTCATTTTTCGCATAATTTGAGTAACCGAACGCCCTTTGCTCCCATTTATTTCAGACAACAGATGCTGTTGACAATTCGTTGTTACAAAATCGAAAATCATACAGAAAGCACCTTCGTAAATTTTGCCATTGCTATTCTTGCGTGTACCAACAACACCTTTATTTTCCGAGACTATGTCCAACTTGATTAACACTCATTTTCACCAAGTTAAGATATTAGATCTTTTAAAAACTCGATCTCACAATATCTTTACAACACCTTTAAAAGCTGCGGATGCAACCACTTCCAGTCGTCGTCGCGGCAAAAGTCAGAAATTGGTTTCCTCCGAAATCAAAACAAAAAAACAATGTTGAACCTTAACCAATACAAAGCCATGTAGCATTCAGTACCAATGTCAAAAAGAAGGAAAAAACAATCCTTGTGTTTTAGGGATTCCCGACTGGGGGGGGGCCGCCCCGCAAAAAAAATCCCCATACGTGAAGCACTCCAAACCAACAATATTCTTTGTTAACTAATATGTTACCCACCACACCAAAACAAAATTCCATAAGAGCATGTAACTCTACTAATTATACAATACAAAAAGAAAACATCAACAAAGGCAAAGTTAAAAAAAACTCGATAAGGAAATAAAACAAAACTAATCAAAAGTAAAAAAAACCCTAAGTTTGAAAGAAACATCATAAACATTTGAAAGCAATAGTTTCTGCTAAAACTAGTCTGGTTTCTTGCTTGTTAAACATCATAAACGGGGAAAAAAAAGGTGACAGGTAAACCTATAATTATTAATTACAAACAAAAACTTCAAATGTGCCGCAAAAAAAAAGGGTTACATGATTGAAGTTTCACTTTACTTGTTAATTTAAATATTGAAATGTACAATTGAGAAAATTGCATCTGCATTCGTAAAGCACAACAGCACTTTCACACACAAATTTTTTCAATTACACATTTGATTATTTAAATAAAAAATCATCAATTTTTATCTGTGTACATTTTAACAAGTAAAGTGAAACTTCAATCATGTAACCCTTTTTTTATGGCACACTAGACGTTTTATTTGTAATTGTGTACCTTTTTAATAAACTAATTTTATAAATTAATTAGTAAACTAATATAATTAATAAACTAATTTCTCATAAGGATAATGCTTTCTAATGGCCAAACAATTAACCCCAATAATTGGAAAAATTGAGACAAAGACGAACGAATAGTGTTGTAATTATAAAAAAAATATTCTAAACACAAAAAGAGTCGATCTAATAATTATTAAAATACCTAGAAAAAAATAACTATTGCAAGATCACCCACCCAGAACAAATTAATCATTATACATCTTTAGGTGAGATGCAGGAGATGATCTATTCGTAACCATCAGCATAGCAGGATCATCCAGGTTCTTTTGAACAACATATGGAGTACGGATTCTGCCACCATTCAGCTACCTTCGCTGCAACGACTGTACCTTCTAAGGGTGATTGCTCGAAAACCAGTAGTGTGGCAATCATGAAACTCGACTTCACCTAGTTGCTACGGAAATGGGCCTTCCGGGGAACCACTGACCCACTTGAAAGTCCACCTCAACCTTCTTCTCGTCCAGGATCGCCTCATTATTAGCCAGTGCATCTTCCAGATTCTTCCTCGCCAAGGAAATGGTATTCACAAGCTGTTTTTTGATGTAAGTGCCCCAAGCCACAGTCTTCTTATCCATTGGACCCCAAAGAACTTAAGCATGAGGCTACCACATTTCTTCGCCGTACTCCAGAAACTTACAAACTATGTTCATTCATCAAATACTCCAACTCAAATTAGCTCAACTCGAATCAAAATTATTCTACTCGCGCACACGTATAAATAATGGCCGCCCGCAATATTTTTTTTTAGCACCAGGCTGGAAAAAAGTGACCCATAATTTGAATTTTATAATTTTTAAACCAAATAAGAAAGAAGATGTACTGGTTTACACTTTTTTAAAAACAGCTTGAAATGAGCTTTCCAATGGCACGACGTTGGTTTCCAACTACATTTGGTTAAAAAACTTCAGGTGTACGTTTTTTAGCCGCAAATGACAACTCAATTTAAAGATAAGTGAAGCAAAACAGTACAATAATGTGATGCTAAATGCCAGCATTTTTTAAATTCGTCAAGAAGAAGTGAAAAGATTCTCAGTACGGTTTGGCCTTGTTTATCCATGTGCCCTCGGGACACACCCAGTCCCAGTGCGGTGCCGCACCCGCTTCGGATCCCAGCCAACAATCCGCAGACCGAATTGGCCGCAAAAAAAATATTTTAATCGCAAACCTGCCCAATTTAATCACCTATTGGCGAGTGGCCGGTGGATTTCTGCACGTATAACAACGACCCACCCTCCCGTCTTGAGAATAGCACCATTCAAAAGCTTTCGAAAACACCGTTAAAATGGTGTATTTTAAGGTCAAAATCAGTAAATTTTTGGCAAAGTTATCGCAAAAAGATGATCACGAAAGATAAAACACAAGATAAATCAAACTACAACAAACCCAGCCGTACTGCGACGTAGTGTCACTCGTCGCTTTGATTCTGCCACGGAGGGTTTGGGTATCGAACATCAAAATTTATTTGCACGGCATTTACACCACAACATCAGAAGTCAAACACACAGTTGATTTGGTTCTTTATTTTTTTTTTTATATATTTGTTCATATTTCTTTCTTTAGATAGAACGTGTTATGGCTTTTACCCCTTTTTGAGTCTCAGATCCTTTCCACACCGAAAAGTGTATTGCTGTCCCGTCTCCTTACTATGCCCCTGCTTACCTTGGGTGTTTAATGTGCCAGCGACGGTTATACTAAATGTTGGCTTTACTGTGTGCCAAAGCTATGCTACATTCAGTCAAGATGTAAAAGATGCAAAGTTATTTTTCTGCAGGATACAACAAAATAATATTAAGAGGGTGACTTCGATCACCAAAAAATAACAAGATTTTGTTTAATTTGATAGTTGCGCTTTTTTCCTTTTTTTTTTTTTTTTTAGTATTTTAAGCCAATAATGATGAGTGCCAGAAATGAGATTCTGAGAATCATGACATTTGTTTTGAAGTCCAAAAAAAGCTTTGGCCATAGCAAAAAACTTGAGGACATTCAGCACAAGAAATTTAAACATTATGGGTGTGAAAACTAACAAGGAATAATTGTTGCGTATTGTGCACATCAATCCCGCACACACAAGTTACAGGAAACACGACTGCTGTACTCACCAGGAATTTCCACTTTTCACTCTGCTATCAACTAGGTTGAAGATAAGGGTACTTTTCTTGAAAAATATTAAAATTGCAGGGCCTAAATTTAAAAGAAATAAACAGACTGGAATAAACTAACCATTGTTGTACTTTGAATGTTCGGAAAAATTCACCACATATCACATTCACAATCGAACAAATACTACCGATTTCCAAATTTTCAACACTGCAATGACTAGAGATAAAAAAAAATAGTCGTCGTTTTCATCAGGCCACCACAAGATGCTTATTTACATTATAAACTGTTAGGCCTACTGGAATTACTTTGAAACTTACTAGAATCACCTGGAACTCGGAAATTATTCATCACACTCACTTTTAAAATCAATATACTGTCTTTGTCTTGCAAATTTTGACTGTATAACAACAGTCTTCATCAGGAACGATCAAGGAAAAATAAGTCCTCTGGTTACACATTTGTTGTTTTCGTCTATTCGAAAAGAACGTCCACGGCCCAAGATATTTACAAGGCAAGCTCTTGTAAATATCGGGGGTCATGGATGTTATTTCGTGGACCCTCTTGTCGATCTTTTAGGCTTTCCTGCTGTTCCTAAGCCTAGGCACGCGCGGATCCAGAGGGGGGCCGGTGGGAGCGATCGCCCCTCCTAAAACCGAATCAGACACACAAGCTGATAATACTGTATTATTTATTGTTTAAAGTCATCTTCACTAACTGCATAAATTTCAGTATTATTTTATTATTCCCTATACGTATACAGACAAAGGTACACTAACAAACATATCATAATTACGGGGGTTTTATGTTGTCTCGTACTTTTTTTTTTTTTTTTTGGCTGTCGCCCACTTTAATTTAGCTTTCATTCATTGATTACCGTAAGGCTAAGCACAGTATAAATATAGACGAAAGTAAAATGAAAGTGGACGAAAGCAAAAATATAAGGACGAAACCAACGTAAAAAAAACTGTAAAAGTGTTAATTCTTTACCTAAGGATTTCAGAAATTACTATTTAAGATAGCAGAATAAGTAATCGAATACCAAATCTCTATGAATAAAACTAGAGATTTTCCTGCAATTTTTTTAGTTAAAAGAGGAATTGGTGGGTATAAAAAATTAAAAAGCTTTCTTTTATTCGTTTTACCCCAGTCTTTTAATTGTAAAAAAAAAGGTGAAAAACGAGCGTGCGTTAAATGAGTTTTGCTTCCGTCTCCCGCCCTCCCCACCCACAACTGCCCTAAATTTTGGCAGTGGGACCACGATTAGAAAATTACGTTTTCGACCCCTAGCTGAGGCGAAATTGCCCCTCCTAAAAATTCATCCTGGATCCGCTACTGAGCCTAGGACAGGAAAGCCTACAAGATCGACAGGTGGATTCTCAAGATGCTCTTGGCAAATTATCTATGTGTCGTTCCAGGACCACGAATACTGCACATAGGGGTACCGCCATGGGGTATTCCCGTTCACCCAAGCTTGCAGAGTAGACCATGTGGTTTGCACTGGGGTTTCCAGCCCGGATACCCTAGTTTTGGCAGACCCAAAACAACACGATTTTGGGTTTAATATTGTGGTGAAATGTAAGCGTTTTTGCTCCATTATGAAGCGCTTTTAAAAGCCAAGTGCAACGCAAGCTACACTGCGCCTGCCAAGCCACCAGCCATTGAGATGACCATTTGTACATATTAACCACACAGGCCATTAAGCAGCATTTTAGTTGTTGTCATAACAATATGAAAAGAAACTTACACACTAAACTATGTTCAGTAAACACCAAACACTCGAATTTGGCTCAATACTCAACCCTTTTGTAGAAAACTCGACTCAAATTAACACTATTCTATTCACACACCCCTAATTACCAGAGTAAAAACAATCCTTGTTCCCTTGAATTACGAGTTTAAATTATAGATCGTTTAGTTCGAGTGAATTCAAATCCAATTTTTATGTGTGTTCCTTCACAGGTCCAAGTTCCATGGGGATACGAGCTCTAATGCTTTTTTCTCTGAAAAAAATTTTTTTCGGTCAGTTAATAAAGGCTTTCGGATAGTAGTGGAAACCAGACAAATAAATCAAACTGTATCTACATTTTGATTGCACAGCGAGGACACTGTCCATAAGCTGCAATTTTACATTGTTCTGCAAAAAAGTTTCAATTTTGGGATGCGGTTCAGGTTTCCCTTTTGCGTCTTATACAATTCATTGATTTACTGGCCAATACAATGTTTTCTAAATTGGTTCCTTAACAAGAAAGTTTTTAGTATGCGAAAAAGACCTTTACAATTCTGAAAAAGGGTTCTTTATACGATACAGCTGTTCCTTATACAGAGGTTGTTTATACGAGAGGTGTTTTCACTAAGGCTTGCACCGATACCAACTTTATCGATCCGATACCGAACCGGTTTTCAAAATTTTGCCGGTACCGATATCCAAAATTGTATCCCCGAATTTTTCGTAAAATATTCTGCAAAAGTCCAATAATTATTAAAATTAAAAAATTTTAAATACTAACCCACAATTAAAACGGAGCCAGGAAGATACTCGGCGATTTCCGGAACAAAATGCCGCAAACATCATGTCATTATCTCGAACGGTTCCCGAGTTATCGATATTTCTGCGAAAGTTGCCGATACCACTGATATCGGCAGCCGATCCGATCCAGTATCGGTGCAGCCTTAGTTTTCACCATACGATCAGGTGTCAAACCAAAAATTAAAAAAAGTTACTCGTTTAAATTCCTTACTTGGAGGTTTGTTATATCGAGAACCATAGTCACGACTTTGAATGAAAATCCGACAGATTCGCTAGTAGCATATGATACAGAGTATTCCATAAATACCAATTTTTTTAGTACCCCGTTCCATTAAAATTTATCACGCACTGCCACACACTTACTTGCAATGTTAATTCTCTTCGTTATCTCCACATTTTCGGATGTTGTTGACAAGTTCTTCAAGGTCTTTCACCAACACAGAAACTATTCTGGCTGCAAATTTTCATCGGGTTTCTTCACTGCTTGACTTTTATAATTATTATGTCGTGAAGTATCCCAATAGGTGAAGAGATTTTCACGAAGATGAAGCTATCCATTCAAGGGATAATCGCTTGATGTGCAACTCGTTTCTTGGCATTTTAATTGACTTGTATTTTTCGTTACTACACACATCATATTCCGAGAGTCAAGGGTCAATAAAACTTAAAAGATATTGATGACGATAAACGTAGATAAATGCAGTTAATTTGCTGCATTAAAACTTTTAACCCTACGTAGAACCAACTGGTAATTTTCTGTTTAACAGAACATGCATCGCTACTGAATCAAGTACGTAAATCATTGTCTTGCAGTTACAACACCAATTACCAAAATAAAAACAAAAACAAGAGCAAAACGAATAGGGTAAATTTTCACCAAGTATGATTTCGATTAGTTGCTTAGTGAATTACGACGATTTCACCTCAGCAAAATAAGCACGGCTTCAAGTTGCAGCTTGAAGATAAATTCCACTTCACTTTTGACCACATGCTATGCAAAATATCAGGAGCCAATAAAACGAGCCCCTCCGGGGCGAGGCCGGTGGCCTCTTGAAACAAAAATGTTCATTTGTTCCTGAAAATATGTAATAATGTTGAAAAAAAAAAAACTAAACGTTTGTAGTTTTATTTGCACATCTTCGGATATTCTTGGCCTCACAACAAACACCAAAACGTGTTCTCTAGTCATTGTGGCTTGGTTAACACCAAGATATAGATTGCAACAATGGTCCATCTGCTGTGCACACAAACACTAGATTTGTTCTTTTCCAGCCTGACCTTATACGTTGCACATCAGCTGCAGAAAGTGGCAATAGGGAGATGTAATCCCAACGCACATGAACAAGAAACCGTTAATTTTGATAGAGCCAAATCTATGAAAGCAGGCATGTGCACAGCCACCAAAATCAAAGTGTGGATCATTGCAAATCTAATGTATACGCTTGTTGAACGATCTGCGCTAAAACATCATCACTAATTTCTGACTGACCTGTCGTAGACAAGATAGAGGCAATCTGTTGGGCTATCCTTACTTTCTGACTATCTTCTTCTACATTTACGAAGTTTGCTCGACTTGACTGGCTCTGAGCCGCAACCAACTGAGGTGCTAATCTACTCGGGTTTAACCCTGAAGGTCCTGCATGTACCGTAAACAGCCTTTCCTGATTATGAGCAAGCTGTTGAGCTACAAGTTCTTTATTAGGTTTGTTTATCGAATTCAAAAGTACATTTAAAAGATTTCCGTCGTTAGGACCACTACCTACTGGACGATATTCATTACCGACAGGGGCAACTGTTTGCCTATCTTGTGTATGTGATGATTCTGCATGACCGGAATACAGCCTCTCGGGACCAAGCCTGGAAGAAAGAGAGCTTCCTGAACAACTCAAAGGTTTTTCGGCAACACTATCTCCAAGCTTTTCCTTCAAAAGATCAGCAAACAATTGCTTTTTTAGTGCTTGAATCTGACTGATATCGCCACTACTAGACTGTTTCAACATTTGTAAAGCAACGACGCGTGATAACGTCTCTATTTCAGAAACAGAAGACTGCTTTTGTTCCATTTCATTCCCACTAATAAAATAAGGTAAATCTTGCGTAATGTAACTTGGACTTCTTCTGCAATAAATAAGCCCTTGCTGTAATGGACTGCCTTCGCGATGTGGGCTACGACTTCGATGCGACGAGCTACGGCTTCGATGTGACGGGCTACGGCTTCGATGCAATGGGCTACGGCTTCGATGTGATGGGCTACGGCTTCGATGCGATGGGCTATGGCGGTCAAATGACGGGCTACGGCTTCTACATAATGAGCTGCGAGAATGAATCAATTGTGTATTGTCCCTGTCCAGTGAATCATGAGTACGCTGTACTGAACTGTGCTTTCGATGTCTACTGTCTGTTGATTCTTTCTTGGATAACGTGCGATACAGACCATGTATCGGGGAACCTTTTCTTTTTTCATCATCACTACTACTACCTTGAGAAGGATGTGCAGTTTTCCACAATTCTGACTTTGGGCTACGGCTTCTACGCAATGGGCTGCGAGTGCGGGTCAATAGTCTATTTTCCCTGACCAGTGAATCACGATTATGCTGTACTGGACTGTGCTTTCTATGTCTACGGTCAGGTGATTCTTTCTTAGATGACTTGCGACGGAGCTCTTGCGTAGGGGAACTTTTTCTTTTTTTATCATCACTACTGCTTCGTTTAGATGCATGAGCAGTTTTGCAGGACTCCGGCTTTGAAGTTGATACCAGTTTGTAACTGTCGGCGTCTTTTCTGCTTTTCTTGTCACCAGAAATTTTTTTATCAGGTGAATGTCGTCTTTTGGCAGTATCCTTGTGGCTTGTGTAAGACTTCTCCAGTCGTCTTTTGTCTTCAGAACCAATTTCTTTGCCGTCATCCTTTCTTCTACTCCGTATTTCAGTAACACTTTTACTGGCTAAAATTTCTTCCCGTGAACTTACCTTAGATCCACCTTTAGTAGGCATCGACGTTTTCTCAAAACTTCTTTTGTCTACACAAGTGTTATCCTTCTTCCCTATGCCTTTTTTATCCTTATTTTCAATACTGCCCTTCACTCCTTCACAGTTTCGACTCAATATATCGTCTTCTAGTAATGGGAAATATTTTTTCCTTTCTTTTTTCCAGATTGCTAGTTCATCAGGAATATTAAGCTGCCAAATCCTAGCGGCATATCCAGTCATGTGTTGCCACTCCAAGTGACGATTGTATATTTCCTTGTCACCGGCAAATCGGCAGTTGCCTTTTTTACACACCATGTGACGACTACAATGTTTGTCATACTGATACTCAGTATAGAAACCAACATCACAAGGGTCACAGAAGTATTTATGTTCCAACAGCTTTTCTTCGGGTTTCCAAATACTTACAAACTTCGCCACTGTCTCAGTCACTTGGCCATGATCAGTTTCGTTCGGCAACGATGGCGTTCCAGATTTCTCGGCGGTAATTTTCTTTTCCTGCTGCAAACTTTTTTTCTGTCTTGGAAACTTTTCCTTTCTTTCTTTTCTCCAATTTGCTATTAATTCTGGAGTGTTAAGCCGCCAAATTCTATTCGCCAGTCCACTTATGTGATGTTGCGACTGTATGTGAAGTCCAAATCCAACTCTGTCACCTGCAAATTTGCAGTAGCCCATCTCACACGCAACATGCTGACTGCAATGTCTGTTATATTCGTGCTGCGTACGGAATTCAACATCACAAATATCACAGAAAAATGTCTCTTCTTCAGGTTTTATATCAGGTTGTGATATGCCAACAGGCATCACACCCGTTCTAGCTGATAATGGTTTCGGCAAAGAGGTCACTGCAGTTTTGGAACTGCTAATTGTGACATCTTGTTGCGAATTGCTTCGTAATGTAGTTGATGCTGGTTTCGGTGCGCCAACCTCCTTTCCCGCTACAGGAGCAGGGGCGCTCAGGGATGGACCTGGCAGGGGAATATCTGCTAGATATTGGTTTGAGTCTACTGGGATTTGACTTGGTGTTGTGCATGCACGAGTTTGAGTGAAAGCTGTTGGTTGAAGGTTAACATGCATTCCTTGAGTGGAAATTGGCCCATAATTGGTGCTTGGGGTAGTGTGTAGTCCTTGTGGTGGCATACGGTGTGCTCCAGGAGGAGGATACGATATATACTGTGTAGCCGGATAGTACTGGGGTGGTGGATAGTACTGGGGAGGAGGATAGGACACATCAGGAATGAATGGCTGCGTTGTTGGAAAGCAATGTGCTTGGTATGGTGGAGGAAGACCATGGGTTGGGGTTGGAGCCACATGAAATGCTGGATTGCCTTGAATTGGTTCTGATGGATTAGGATGCTGCACTGGAAAGGCGGGAGTGTTTCCCAAACCAGCTTGGTGCGTTCCAGGAGGCCTCTGTATCACAACGGGAGGAGGGACAGACCATGGGTGCATTCTTGGAGTATTAGGCAAGGTTTGTACTCCAGTTTGTGGTTTCAAAAATTGGGACATAGGCCACAGAACTGGTTTTACAGGGACTTGTTTACCTCCTTTTAACAATTTACTTGCTTCATTGTTTTCCTTAGCTAATTCTTTCGTTTTCTTTTCTTTTGAAATCAATGAGTCCGAGACAACGTCATCAATCGCAGTTCGTTGTTTAATATTCTCTAACCTTGGAAAGCGCTTTCTTCTTTCCTCTTTCCAAGTCGTTAAGTTTTCTGAAGACTTGCGTTGCCAAATTTTTAACAGGTCACAATTATCTATATGTATCACTGTTTGGTGATATAAGACATTCTCTGAAAGGGATTCAAACCAGCAGTCACGAATACCACAAATGCGGTGTCGAAGCTTATGCTCAGAAAATGTCACGTTAGAATAGAAGACAAATTCACATGCGTCACAAGACAACATCGAGCTTGTTTCATCTTTACTTGCGGGAATATTAGACAAGGAACCTTCTCCAGTTTGTTGTTTCACCAATTGAGCCACAGATTTTTCAACTGGTTTTTCAACATTTGGCAAGGTTGCCGATTCAAAGGTGCCCAACACGTTCGAAGCCTTTACATCAGGTTTATTTAAACCAGTTTTTTCGTTGGAGATAACTTTCGGCAGGGTTGCCGAATCAATGATGCCTGCCACACCTGAAGCCATTTTTAAGTTTGCAATTTCTGACAAATTTTCTAGGATCTTGTGTGCCGTTATCTTGTGAATGGTTAGTTTTTTCCTGGACGCTTCAAATTGGCAACCCTCGATGGTACACTTTTGATGGTTCACAATACAATTCATTAGCAATTTTCTAGTACTATAAGATTCATTACAAGGATGGCAGAAATTAGGTCCTTGTATTATCTTCATTTCTGGATGCAGTCCTGGTGTACCAGTTGTCAGCATCTGCACATTCTTTATTTGTGTATGTCCTTCGGGATTAGAAACTCCTTGTTTTACCTGAGAGTGAAGATTCGAAATGAATGTTGGAGTTGCAGTGCCAATCATCTCATTCGCCAACACGTCCGAAGCCTTTACATTAGACCTCTTAGCTACCGTAGGGAAATTCTGGCTCCTCGTCTCTTTCCACCTCAGTATTTCACTCTCTGAATTTAGTCCCCAAACTTTATAAGAGTTTTTATATTCATGCACCATATTCTGGTGCGCTACCAATGCTATCCCATAGGCTTTAAACTCGCAACCTCCAATACCACACATTAAGTGACTTCTTACATGGTAATTTAGTAATGGAGGAAAAAAGGGTCCTTTGTCACACGCATCACACCAGACCATAGATCCAGTAGTTTCAGTGGGCTCAATATTTTGTAAGCGTGGAAAATTCTTCCTCCTTGCTTCAATCCATATCTTTATTTCTGCATCACACTTGAGGCCCCAAACTACTTTACATGCCGTTCCATCATCATGTAGGGAGTCCTTGTGAGCTTTCATTACTTTTCTCAAAGCATGAAACCCACAGCCCCCAAAGCCGCACACTGCATGACGAAGGAAATGGCAATCTAACTCTTTTCTGCTTAAAAACACTTCTCCTTCGCATGCATCACAAAAGTAATGTGTTGTTTCTGCCGTACCTCCCGTGTCACATTTTTCTGCAGTTTCTACAGTCACCTTTGGTTTGTTAATACCATCCTGTTTATTTTCTGGTCTACCACGGTCTGTACATTCAGTTTGCTTCGGTTTATCAACTTCCATTTGTTCGTCAGCTGTATTTTCCCTTTCTTTTTTCGAGTTTTTCTCAGTTTCTTCAGGATCCTTTTGCTTAGTATTATTAGCTACTTCTGCATTGAAAATGATACCGGGTTCATTTTGAGGTGAAGCATTCTCAGTTTCTTCAACTATGCCCCCTTCATTTTTATTAGTTACTTCCGGGTTATTAACTTGGACTTGTTTATTTTCCAATACAATATGACTCGGTTTATCAGTTAGAACAGATTTATATAATTCGTCCATTTCCATTTGAAAGGTATTATCCCTGTCTTTGCTTAGCTCTGGGATGTCTATATTTTTCTGTGCACTATGTGGTTGATTGGGTTCAGTTTCTGCAGTTAACTGCAGTTTATGATCATTAAAGTCTTCCACTTGAAACGTATCGCCAGTGAGCTCTTGTTTGTCAAAGTTTTTCTGTTCACTTAGCTGTTGAATGTGCTCAGCGTCTTCAGTTGGCTCTTGTTTGTCAAAATTGTTCTGCTCACTTAGCTGTTGACTGTGCTCAGCATCTTCAGTTGGCTCTTGTTTGTCGAAGTTTTTCTCTTCATTTAGCTGATGACTGTGCTCAGCGTCTTCAGTTGGCTCGTGTTTGTTGAAGTTTTTCTCTTCATTTAGCTGTTGACTGTGCTCAGCGTCTTCAGTTGGCTCGTGTTTGTTGAAGTTTTTCTCTTCATTTAGCTGTTGACTGTGCTCAGCGTCTTCAGTTGGTTCGTGTTTGTCGAAGTTTTTCTCTTCATTTAGCTGTTGACTGTGCTCAGCATCTTCAGTAGGCTCTTGTTTGTCGAAGTTTTTCTCTTCATTTAGCTGTTGACTGTGCTCGGTGTCTTCAGTTGGCTCGTGTTTGTTGAAGATTTTCTGTTCATTTAGGTGTCGACTGTACTCAGTATCTTCCGTTGTCTCTGGCTTGTCAAAGTGTTTCTGTTCATTTAGCTCTTGATTATGCTCAGCATCCTTAGTTGGCTCTGGTTTGTTCAACCCGTCCACTTTGGTTTCTGGCTGACCACGCTCAATTTCTTCAGTGAACTTTGGTTTGTCAATGCTGTCGTGTCCATTTTCTGGTCTACCTCGGTCTGTGTCTTCAGTATGCTCTGAATAATCAACCTCCATCTGTTCGACAGCTTTATCTTCCCTATCTTTTTTTGACTCTTTCTCAGTTTCATCAGATTCAATTTGATCTAAAATATTCTTTGTATTATTAGTTACCTCTGCATTGTCTATTATGTCCTGTTCAATTTGAGGTCGAGCATTCTCAGTTTCTTCAACTTTGCCCCATTCGTTTTGCAATACAGCATACTCAATTTTTTCTATTATTTCTGCTTTATCAAATTGGACTTGTTTATTTTGCAACAGAGTATGGCTCGGTTTATCAGTTAGCACAGACTTATACAATTCGTCCATTTCCATTTGAAAGGTATTATCCTCGTCTTTGCTTAGCTCTAGACTGTCCACATTTTTCAGTGCTTTAAGTGATTGATTGGGTTCAGTTTCTACAGTTAACTGTGGTTTATGAACATTGACATCTTCAACTTGATATATATCGCCAGTACCTTCAGTCAGCTCACGTTTGCCAAAGTTTTTCTGTTCATTTAGCTGTTGACTTGAATCAGCATCTTCAGTTGGCGCTTGTTTGTCAAAATTTTTCTGTTCACTTAGCTGTTGACTGTGCTCAACGTCTTCAGTTGGCTCTTGTTTGTCGAAGTTTTTTAGTTCATTTAGCTGTTGACTGTATTCAGCATCTTCAGTTGGCTCTTGTTTGTCAAAGTCTTTCTGTTCACTTAGCTGTTGACTGTACTCAGCGTCTTCAGTTGGCTCTTGTTTGTCAAAGCTTTTCAGTTCATTTAGCTGTTCACTTGAATCAGAGTCTTCAGTTGGCTCTTGTTTGTCAAAGCTTTTCTGTTCATTTAGTTCATGACTACATTCAGTGTCTTCAGTTGGCTCTTGTTTGTCAAAGTTTTTCTGTTCATTTAGTTGATGACTACATTCAGTGTCTTCAGTTGGC
>JAHWFP010209756.1:63279-110044 GCA_023313725.1 Lithobius niger
TTGTTTGTCAAAGCTTTTCTGTTCATTTAGTTGATGACTACATTCAGCGTCTTCAGTTGGCACTTGTTTATCAAAGTTTTTCAGTTCGTTTAGCTGTTGACTTGGCTCACCGTCTACAGTTGACTCTTGTTCGTCCAAGTTTTTCTGTTCATTTAGCTGTTCACTGTGCTTAGCATCGTCAGTCGGTTCTGGGTTATCAACGTCAGTTAACGCTATGTGAAGGGTATCATCGATAGGCCTATCGTTAGTAAGATCACGATCCACGTTTTCCTGTTCATTGCGTGATTGACCATACTCTGGTTCTGGACTTAGCGTCGGTTTATCAAAGTCATCGTGGTTTATTTGAAAAGCATCATCACAATAATTAGTCAGCTGCGGTTTGTCTACAACCTCCTGTGTTATTTGCAGTTGGACATCAGTTGTTGCAGTTAGCTTTTGTTTGGCAAATGTTTCCGATGCAGTTGGCGCTGGAGCACACTCACTCACTTCAGCCAACTCTAGATTAATTTTGTCCTGTAATTCACCAACGTCTTCTTCGTCGCACTGTAGCACTGACCAACCCACAACATTAGAAGATTGATTTAACTTGCTATCAGCCAAAGAAGTGGCCGGTAAGTCTTCGACTTTTGTAATACTTTTATACTTTGGAAAATGCTCTTTTCTCTCCTTTCTCCACTTTTCTGTTTCTTCAGGCGAATTTACAGCTATAATTCTAAACACATACCCAGTATCATGTTGCGCTTTCTGATGTAACTGGACCGCTCCAGCAGCAGCTTCGAAATTGCAACCATGAAGTCCACACTTTTTGTGAACACGAAAATGTTTGACTAGCTGTTCCTGGTCTTTACAAGCTCTATCGCACGGATCGCACGTGAACGATAGTTCTTCATCATGATCCTCAACTATCATTCTCCGTTTTTTAGGAGCCATAGTTCTTATAAGTGAAGTACGAACTAAAACACTTCGCTGTTGCCGCTTGGCGATTGTTTAATGGAACCCGGCACGCATGGCCATTGGCTCCAGTACCATCCAAAAGGACAAGACGGAGGCAACCTCTTGTTCGGGAATTAGACACACGAGACATCGAGAGACGAAATAGTTCTCTTGACGTAAAATTTACGTAATGGCGCCACGGCAGAATTTAAAGAAAATACCCTGGCCCTATCTAGTGACAGCCATCGTTAACTTTTACAGATGGCTACAAGGTGCACATGGACGTTCCAAATTTTTACTCAATAATTAAGGAGGCAAGGGGCTTGTTTGTTGTGTTAAAAGGTATTGCTTTGTGCGTTCATTTACTTGCTGCGACCATAGGAGTTGATTGTGTTTGAATGGATAAGCAACTCCCAGCTCAAATGCATAGCCGAAGTGCGTAGTCTTCGATCCCAAAACACAATCAACTCCTATGCTGCGACCAAGTGTCAGAGAGATCGCGTTAAGGCTAGTTGCTGCAGAATTTCATTTGGTGGCAACCCGTTTTAAAGTCATAAATTAATTTTTCCAATTGTCCAAATTTGGTTTATAGTTCCATATAACTCACTGATTTGGAATGCGCGTATTTAAATTTAGCTTTCGGTAACGCTGCTTTGACAATAAGCACCTAACAATGACGACAGGATCCGAACGTGGCCTGTGCATGCACACGTAGCATGTGATTTTTGGCCACCGGTGCCTGCATGGCGCAGTGACGCACACCTCCAGTCAGAACGAGCTCGGAACAAACACACACACAGTACCTTCCTAAAGCACCGAACAGCGCGAACAAAACGCACCACTGTTACTGACAGTTTGGCTCCAAACTTGACGTCGCGCGTGCGCAGTGATGTTGCGTCAGCCGTTCAGTACCTTCCTAAACTACAAAACAGCTCAACAAGCTCAGCAAAGTATTCGATACGTCACGCCTTCACCGCGACCTGACCTGGCTAATGGGTTTGATCAGGATTGGCTAATAGATGTGACCAGGCGAGAGCAATGCCAAATTGCGAACCATCTCAGGGAGGTGGTTTGCTGGGGTGGAGGTTTGAGCATGCGCGACGTAACAGTTTTGACGAAACAGATTCATCGCTGACGATGTTGACGTCAATCAAGTCGCATCAACACGGATATTAGCAGGGAATGAGCCAAACTGTCACCAACAATGGTGAGTTTGGTACGCTCTGTTTGGTTGTTTAGGAAGGTATCCGTAAGTACCTTCCTAAATCACTGAACAGAGCGAACAGAACCATATAGGGTACTTTACCTCTGGATGCGACAGGCTGGATGCAGTAGGGGCATGCCCGTGGACGAGTTGGATGCTGGAGTCATAGCGATCCTGGTGGCAGGTGCTGAGGTTAGCAAGTTATGATGTCAGCAAATTATGACGTCAGCGAGTTATTTCGCTTACTTGTTTCATAAATGCTTAGGTTAGGTTAGGTTAGGTTTGGTTAGGTTAGGTTAGGTTAGAATTGGATACTGTTTAGGTTGTATATGATAAGCGCGCGAAGCGCGCCCCCTCGGACGGTGTTTCATACTGGAAGCCTCGCGCGTCCACACGTTGTTTCATGCTGGAACCTGGCACGTCCAGCCGAACGCGTCCACAGGTAAAGTACCCTGACTCAACAGAATGCACCACTGTTAGAGACAGTTTGGCTCCAAACTTGGCCTCGCGCGTGCGCAGTGATGTTGCGTCAGCCGTTCAGTACCTTCCTAAACTACAACGCATCTCAACAAGCTCAGCAAAGTATTCAATACGTCTTACCTTCACTGCAACCAGACCTGGCTAATGGATTTGACCAGGATTGGCTAATAGATGTGACCCGGCGAGAGCAATGCCAAATTGCGAATCATCTCGGGGAGGTGGTTTGCTGGAGTGGAGGTTTGAGCATGCGCGAGGGAACAGGTCTGACGAAGCAGATATCGCAGACGATGTTGACGTCAATCACGCCGCATCAACATGGATATTAGCAGGGAATGAGCAAAACTGTCACCAACAGTGGTGCGTTTGGTTCGCTCTGTTTGGTCGCTTAGGAAGGTACTGCCAGTACCTTCCTAAACTACGGAACAGAACGCACCACTGTTAGAGACAGTTTGGCTCCAAACTTGACGTCGTGCGTGCGCAGTGATGTTGCGTCAGTCGTTTAGTACTTTCTGAAACTGCAATCACAGCTTAGCAAAATCAACAAGCTCAACAGAGCACTCGTTAAGTCATACCTTTAACGTGACCAGACGTGGCTAATTGATTGGACCAAGCTAGACTAATAGTTGTAACCAGGTGCGAGCAATGCCAAGTTGCAAACCATCTCGGGAAGGTGGTTTCGAGTGGTTGCCAGTGATGGAGCTTTTGAGCATGCGCGGAGTGCGGAAACAGATTCATCGCTGGTGTTGGTTGACGTAAGCAAGCTACATCAACACGGTTATACTAGGGAATGAGCTAAACTGTCACCAACAGTGGTACGTTTGGTTCGTTCTGTTCGGTGCTTTAGGAAGGTACTGATAGGCACGACGCGACTGGTGAGGAAGATGTGGGGGGGGGGGCGCAGAGGTTGAGTGATTGGACACACAGGAGGGCTGGACTCCGGATGGGGTTCACTTCTCTTTTGAAGGAGCGGGGAGGGTGTGGCGGTTGATTGGGAAGGCTGTGGCGATGCCGCCGGGCTGGGTGAATTGTATGTAGGTTGGTAGGAATACGATTCAGGGCCGAAGGGAGGGGGTGGAGTAGGTTTCTTCGTTCGTAGCAGAACCTCCTGGAGTGAGTGGATTAGACAGGGGAAGGAACACTGTTCGGTGGTTGGATGTGTTGGCAGGAAGAGGAGGCAGCGAAGGTGATTTAACTGGAGGTAGAGGAGGGAAGAGAGCACTGGAAAGAGGAGGATGTGCGTATTTTGGGTAGAGCTGTTTGTGAGCTTTGAGGGAAGGTCTGTGATCTTGCTATTTGTGTGGGCTTCTATGCCATGCTGGCTGAGTGGGGTAGAAAGGACACCAGAAACGAGAGGTTGGTGAGGAAGTTTTTAGCAGATAATAGGTTTGAACTTAGCAGTACCTTCCTAAAGCACCTAACAGAACGAACCAAACGCACCACTGTTGGTGACAGTTCAGATCATTCCCTACTACAGCCGTGTTGACGTGGCTTGCTTACGTCAACCATCGTCAGCGAAGAATCTGTTTCCGGTTCCTCACGCATGCTCAAAAGCTCCACCACTGGCAACCACTCCAAATCACCTCCCCGAGATAGTTTGCAATTTGGCACTGCTCAGGCCTGGTTACATCCATTAGCCTAGCCTAGTCCAATCAATGAATCACGTCTGGTCACATTAAAAGTATGACGTAACGATTGCTTTGTTGAGCTTGTTGATTGTGCTGAGTTGTTATTGCAGTTTCGGAAGGTACTGAACATCTGATGCAATATCAATGCGCACACGCGACGTCAAGTTTGGAGCCAACCTGTCTCTAACAGTGGTGCGTTCTGTTTGCACTGTTCGGTCATTTAGGAAGGTACTGAACCTTGGCAGTGCGGGTTGGATGGCATGCACGTGAGTAGGGGACTGAAAATCAGCCATCAATTTTGTGCTTTGGAGGGGGGAAGGTGGATTCAGGATATGGTGTACATGTGGAGTGAGGAGGGGGTTATGAAGGGAAGGGGATGAAAAATTCGGGAATAAAATAGGGTTGAGATCCTTGACAAGGAAATTGAGGGGGCTGAGGAGAGGGGGGGGGGCTGGATATAAGGTATGGGAACAGTAAGTTGTCATGGTTGCCAAAAAATGTGTGGGAAGGAGAGGGGTGATGACGAGTGGGGAGAGAAAGGGCTGGGAGTAGGGAGGTGAAGCAGGCTATTAATGAGCATAAAAATGCTTTCAGACTGTGGAGGAGGGGCAATGGGAAGGTCGAAGATGCGGAGTGCGATATGAGGTGGAGAGATTATCTGGTTCGAAAGAAGGAGGCAGGTGAGATGGTTGCCAGCAAAATTGGGGAGTCTAATCAGGGGTTGGCAAAGAAAATGGCGGAGGGAAGTTGGGATTAGGTTCTAGAGATATGTGAAGATTCACTGTAAGAGGGACAGAGGGTGTGGATGAGTGTGCTCGGCACCTCACAGGGTGCCTTCAGGATATGTGTGGAGGAGTGGGAATGGGAGAGAGGGGGGGACCAGGCAGTGGTTGGGGGAATCTAGGGAGGTATTGGTGAAAGCAATCTCTGTGGCTAAATCTTAAGATGTTTTGTCCTTGTGAGGAATAGGAAGGCTATGGGAGAAGACGAGATTGTGGGGAACTTGTGAAGGTGATGTGTGATAAGGAAAAGACAAGGTTGATTATGGAGATGAACGAAGTGCTGGGAGGGGTGGAGGTTCTGGGCAGCTAGAAGAGGGTTACATTTTGCACGATGTTTAAGGGTAACGAGGGATTTGGATGAGTTGAGCAATTACCGTACACACGAATTACTTCAGCACTGGATAACATCTTTAAGCGAATTCTCGACTCTCGGATGTATAAACATATGGAAGGAAGGGGGAACTGGGGATGTTCAGTACGGGTTTCGGAAGGGTAGGAGACTTGAAGATAATGTGTGTGTGGTTAACCAGGCTATTGAGATGGCGAGGAAAAAAGGCAGGAAGCTGTGGGTTGTATTCCTGGATGTCACCAAGATGCATTGTAATAGGGTATGGTGGGAGTTTGTTGAGGTTAAATAAATACTGATGGAAACCCATTTAAAATGCCTTTTGGACTTAAATGTCAACTGCCTGAGCGGGGAATTGAACCCACAACCCTTGGGGCCGGAGTCCTACTGCATGAGGTTGCTTGGAAGTGGTATGACGGAGGGTAATGCAGGGCTGTTTAGAAAGGTGTGGAATCTGAGTGGGTTGTGAGTAGGAGGTCCTCAGGTAGGGGTGCTCACTCTGCCCATTGCTCGTTTTGATTTACCTTCGGGGTCTTGAGAGGCACTTGTTGACATAGGGCTGGGCTTTTGTTGGGGTATGATATGGCGAGGTACTGGGTTTAGGATTCCAGTGCTGACTTTTGTGGATGATACTGGGGTTCTTAAGTGACAGGAGAGGGATGGCGGGGGGGGGGGGGGATGTTGGGTGTGTGTAGAGAGCAGAGGTGAGGGTTGTGTTGTTCAGGGAAGCAGTATGGGTATAGAACGTTTGGAAGGGATGAGGAACAGTGGGTTGAGGGGGCGTTAAATCACTTCGAGTTAACAGGGATTCTGTGGAAGACGGTTGCTGTCACGGGGCTCTGGTGTATCAGGAGGATGATTGGAGGCAGGTGGAGCGGTTCCAGGATGAAATTTAGGGGCCAGTAAGTTGTGGCAAATGAGATAGTAAGGGGCGAGCTGGGACGGTCAAGCTTTGAAGCAAGCTAAGCAGTAGCTAAGGTGGGCTTTGGCAGGAGGGTGAGGGGTTTGCCGGCAGTGCTTCGTGCAAATGTAGGATGTGTAACGCTGGGTGGGTTGGTAGGATCCGGAGGTTGGCCATGAACTATGTACGAGTCAGAGGGGGGGGGGGGGGAGGGGTTGATGGAGGAAGGGTATAAGGAAATGGAGATTGAGGAGTGGAGGAAGGAGATGGCTGGCAAATCTTGTGTGCAGATGTAGGCAAGAAAAAACAGGAGATTGGCTGGAAAAGATTCTGTCTGGGGAATTGGGGGAGCATTGGGGGGGAATTGGCTTGCTTAAGTCAAACATTGTCAGCGATGAATCGGTTTCCGGTTCCTCACGCATGCTCAAAAGCTCCACCACTGGCAACCACTCCAAATCACCTACCCGAGATAGTTTGCAATTTGGCACTGCTCAGGCCTGGTTACATCCATTAGCCTAGCCTAGTCCAATCAATGAATCACGTCTGGTCACATTAAAAGTATGACGTAACGATTGCTTTGTTGAGCTTGTTGATTTTGCTGAGTTGTTATTGCAGTTTCGGAAGGTACTGAACATCTGATGCAATATCAATGCGCACACGCGACGTCAAGTTTGGAGCCAACCTGTCTCTAACAGTGGTGCGTTCTGTTTGCACTGTTCGGTCATTTAGGAAGGTACTGAACCTTGGCAGTGCGGGTTGGATGGCATGCACGTGAGTAGGGGACTGAAAATCAGCCATCGACATGCACAATGCAGGAATTGCTCTGGACATGCAGGAATTGCTTGGGAATGCGAGTGGGTGGAGGATGATGTGACTTATGGGATTTATGGGGCGGGATGTGATGTGACTTGTAAGATTTAAGGGGAGGGAGATGGGGAGATGAGAAGCAGGTGTCTGAAAGGGGGACAGATCTTGGTGGGTTGGAAGAACTGGAGAGGGAGGGGGTTTTAAGGGAGAGGGCCCAGTTTTTATTTTTATTTTGAGTTACTGGCCCTGCATATTAGAAGATCTTTAGGTTAGACTTCTTAGCAAAGAGCGCCAAAGAGCAAAGAAGTTTGAACAAATCGAAGAAAAAAATAAAACTTAAAAAATTACCCCCCTCCCCCTCCTGTATGATGAATTCGGGGAAAATGTTTATATTTTAGGTTACAAGCGTCGGCTCAGGATTTGTTAGAGGGTGTTTGAAGTTTGTTGTCAAAACATTCCAACATTTTTTAACTCTATCCCTTTGATTCTTCCTAAAAATTGTTAGTTTCCGCCTTTCCCAGAAGGGTCATTTTCTGTAGCCACCCCCTCCAAAACAATTGCATAGAAATGACTTTCCAAACCACCGCAGTTTTTTTAGTTACCCTTAGAATGTACTAACATGAGGCTCTTTCAGAATGTTTGGGTAATTTTTTTGTAGAGCATATCGACACCGGAGTCAGAAAATGTCGACTGATACTTTAGTCTTTAGCCCAGGGTAGAGAAGTCTATTAGCAGCGGATGAAACGAACCCTGTTTGTTCCTGGCTTTATCTACCTTGCTTCAGTTTATGGAAAGTGTTCGCACAAGGCGCTTGAAGTCCTTGAATTTTCTAAGAAAAAAATCAAGGTCTTGAATTCCTTGAAAATGTTATCTGTGCTCTTTAGAGTCCTTGAATTTATTTATTTATTTTCGTATAAATAGCATAGCTTTGAGCAAGGCAAAAGACTAAATAAATTTAGTTTTTTGTCGTAAATGTTGTTGAGATTTTCTTTAAAAGTTTGATGCTCCTCGCATTTACATCAGTTCTTTATTAGGCTATTAAAGTGAATCTAGGGGAATAAAAGCAGCGGGGAAAAAGTTTGCAATAAAGCTGGTGGGCACCAAAAAAGAGATACACTTTACCACAAAATTATGGAATCACAATGTCCACTTGAATTTTCGGTGAATAAATAACCATTCACCATTATCAGAAGAATAACCAGTGGTCATACATGTTCCAGTTGGGCCTGTGCGACACCTTTTTTGAATTTGCTTGTTGTTGCATAGAAATGTGATTCGTCGTGTTATTTCGTTGATGTTTTTCTTCTGATGATTGTGAACTGTTATTAGTTCATCGAAAATTCAAGTGGACATTGTGATTCCATAATTTTACGGTAAAGCGTATCTCCTTTTTGATGTCTTTCGTTAGCGAAAGTAAATGCCGGTTGCCCGTTTTTGCAGTTAAAGCTGAAGAAAAAAAAACATTTCCTGGTGAGATTCCTTTCCCTGCCTGGTAAAATTCGATCCAAGGCACCTGACCTAACCGAAGTTTGACAATTTCAACAACAAAAAAAAGTCACAAACCAATTTTTCTTTCTATCTTTTCTTCCCTCAATCTGATTTTTTTATTCCGTATACAATTAAAACCTTAACATTTTAGTGTTTGGTGAGTTGTGGGCTCATCCTGGGTAAAACTAGGCCCTATTCGAGTAGGTTCGTTACTTTAAAGGTACTAAAAAATGTCTATTGGTTTTGGAAAAACCCTTGAAAAATTAAATCAGTATTGGAAAAAGTGCTTGATTTTGTGTGTTATCTTGTGCGAACCCTTTGTCTGCCAAAAGATCAATGGCTTTGAGTCTATATGTAAAAAGAGGTACGAGTCATCTTTAAGCCGTGCAGGCGTGGGCACATCCTTAAAAGCATTGCATCATTGCTCTTGACCAGTTCGAGTCTAGGTCATGCCACTCCGACGAAACCTAACTGGATAAAGGGGACTTACTGTACTATGTTCTTCACAGTGTACGATTTTCACCGTTTGGCTTGTTTACCTTTTTCCTTTACACACAATTTACAGCGATTTGCGTATATGTGTTTATATGGGTTTGCTTATACATTTGACCAATTTTGGCCATCCCTGCCCTGAAGAAAATAAAATGATCACCAGTACAAGACAAATGGAACAATTAAGAAGAGGCCATTAAAAAAAAAGTTGGCTCTTCAGCCCTGCCGTACCAATTTTCTGACGAGAAATAAAAAAAAATAAAGTGGGGCAAAAGGGAAGCATTACAGATCAAAAATAGTACCAATGACGCATGAAATTATAAAATTACCATTCTTGTTATTAAATAATTTTATGCACGTGTGGTAAGCAGATGAGGAAGTGTTTTTTTATTTTACCCATAATAAAAAATAATTTTCTAAAATGTAAAGCAAAATAGGGCTAAAAAATAAAATTTTGCTCAAACAGATTTAAGAAAAATGCCTGACCCAACGTTCTTTTTTTAAGTGGCCATGTAAAAATAATACCCCAATTATTCATAACTGTTCATATTGCGATTGGTAATTATTTTTTACTAAGCAGAACGTAACACTTGAATATCGGACCACTAGATATCACCAACGTTTCCAACACCTAAATTTCATATTGTTGTTTGCTTCTATGAAAGATGCATTAAATTGTTTATTTAAGAGCTTAACTCGGAATTGTGTCACTGTGGGGATGACGGTAATGAAGATGCTACTGGCTTTCCCTTTTACAACAGGACGCCGGCCAACTCCACCCTCCTACAGACACCCTTTCCTCCATCTCACACCTCCCCCTCGTACCAATCTCCTTCTGTTCCGCCATCCCCTACAGAACCGTCTTTAGTCACATCACTCCACCACTCTTCTTTCCATCCAAAGAACCAACAGATGGCCTCTTCATCCCCAACCCCCCACTTCTCTTGCCTCTTCAAGATCCTGCCGTTCCCAATAGTCAACCACACTTCAGTGTTTCATCCCCCTCCCCACAAATACCAGAGGGCACATCTTCATCTTGCTCTCCCATTATCCATTCCAGTTCCCAAGTGTTCGAAACCCACCCCCTCCCTCAACAGCAGCACACACCTCCAGTCCCTAAATACCACCGCTCCCATCCCAATCAACACTTCTCCTGATATCTCCCCGTAAACATTTTCTTCCCCAATTTTCGTCATCCACCTCTACTTTAATGTTCTTAATCCCTCTCCACCATCTGCCAATCCTCTTCAATTCTCTTCTCACCCTCACAAACTTCCCAGTAAGCCTCCTCGTTCTCTCAACTGACTTCGTGTTACATCTCGAGGTCAGACACTCACACGCCATTCTCACAACCGAGCCATCTAGCACGTCCCGAAGCCTCCTAACAAAACAGATCTTCGCAACAGCTTCCCTCGCTTCAAAGCAAAACCATCCATTTCCCTCTTCATCACCTTCATCATCTATGAATTTCAGCAATTGTTACTAATTGCCTTCCTTGGGCAGTCCAAACACTCGCACTCACGCACTCACGCACATCAGTTTGTTCACATTCCAACAAACTCTCAAATTCAAATTTGCTTTCTCTCTTCCACAGTGGGCCTTAGTCAGATTGTTCGGTCTTGGTTAGCACTGCTTACATCCAGTGCTGGTTCTTCTACAATGCTTTCTCCTTCAGGAGTTGGAATAGGGAGAAGCTTCCTCCTGTTCTTGCAAATCAGGTGTTACCATACTTCCTAATCCCTAGCGTGAGAGTCCATGAGCACGACCAAGCAACTATTAAAGGAAGATACAAAGGCGATAGCCATGTATTATATTCAGTCAAAACACCATATCAGTTGTGAGAAAACGGAGGTCATGCTCGAGTATGAGGCTAAGAAAGGAGCACACCTCCATGTGTTAGAATCAATGGCTATCCAGCATAGCAGGATTTCTTCCAATTACTAAATCTGCACGAACCGGCGTATGAACAAATACGGAGTACAGCAACAAAAACTAGAAGCAAGCTGGAAGAAGTTTCTCTCTTTTCCAGGAGAAAGAATTGTAGATAACCAACACTGGATGTGAGCAGTGCTAAAGAAGATCCAAAGAGCTGACTTAAAGTGGCACTATCACCGATTGAAAGCAGACGAAATCTGACACCTAGCGCTATGAAGTGCTATCTAACTATTGCTTGCACCAAGCGAAGGAATGCATAAAGGCATTTCTTTTAACGAAACAAACAAGCCACACATCCTTAATTATTGAGTGACAATTTGGTTCGTCCTCGTGCACCTGGGAGCAAGTGGTAAAGGTTAACAATATCACTGCCACTAGATGGCGTCAGGGTATTTTCGTTCGCATTTTAATCGGTGATAGTGCCACTTTAAGGCTGAACGAGGGGAAGCAAATTTGAGTTCGTTGGAATGTGAACAAACTGGTGTTTTGAGAGTGTGAGTCTCTGGACTGCCTGAGGAAGACAATTACAGTGGAACCTTGATTATCCGAACTAATTGTGACCGAAGGGTGTTCGGATAATCCAATTTACATACAAAATAAAAAAGAAAAACGTTTTTCTTTACTCAGTTTTAGTGTTTGTTAACTACGGTTGAGTTATACAACTACTGAAAAGAAAATTTTGCATGACTCCAGGAACATGAATGCACCAAATTTGGACACAAAAAATTTCAGTGTTGATGGTAAGTGCAAGCCGATCGTGGCCGTCAAAAGCCGTGGGCGCATAGGGTTTAAGGCCGTTGATAGGCGACGGAGGAGAAAAACCCAGCAAAGAGTGTAATGACATCACCGCGGCCCGAGTGGAAACCAGGGGGCTCACAGTAGAATTGAAACCTTGGGTTGAGCGTTGGCCGGCTGATTTTTTTTGCACGTTGCAGAGGTGCTGATGATAATGGTTTGTGTTGCCCGGATGTAGTTGATGGGGAATGACACCGAATGACACGGTGGAAAGAGGGATGGGTGTCATGAACCCACAATGAAGTTGAATGGGGAGTCAGAACCAAGACTCTGTTGGGTGAAGAAGGTCAAGGATGAGACTTCAGGCAGCTAGACCCAACGTCTGAAGTTGCCCCTTCTTATTCTGCTATGAGCCTCTGGCTCTGCAGTTTTTTTCCGTGTATTATTATTAAGTGCAAATATATATATATATATATTTTTTTTTTGAATCTGTTTGTTTGGTGTAAATAAGTTAAGGTATTTTAAAGTAACTTTTTAACCTTCACTTGTATGGTGGAAGTCGTCCCTAAAGTGTCTGCATATTATTTAATTATCTAATTATTGACAACCAGCACCAGCAAGCAAGCTTCCGTTCGAGGGAGGGGTTCAAGACCTTTCGGTGAGGTTTCCAGGATCTGAACCGAGGGCCCTCAAGGGGACCAGTCCGACAGTGAAATAGTATAATTCATTCAACCAGGTAAAGGCTGCCAAGATTACCCTATTAACCAACAAACTTGGCTTGGTGCATTTATTTAATATGACAGATTAAATAAATGTCAAAATCTGAGCCATAAGATTATACAGTACAGTTCTAAGTCCACCCTGTTTCAGCAGTCATTGTATAAGGAAATTAAAGAAGGGGGCAATACACCAAGTTTGCTGGTTAATAGTGTTAACTTTGGTGGCCTTACCATGGTTGAATGATATCGCTACTGTCAAAGGCCAACCCTTTTTGGAAAAATCATGGTTCTCTTACACCAGTTTTGTTTTTGTCTGGTATTAGGAAAAACCAAAACTGGTAAACAACATCTGCATTCAGACTGATGTCATTTATTTTGATTTTTAAAAGGCCTTTGAGTCAGTAGTACACTCAAAGCCGATCGTAAAACTTGAGCGTATCGGGTAAACTACTAGCTCAAAGCTGATTGTAAAACGCTGAGTACACTCAAAAGCTGAGTGCACTCAAAGCTGATCGTAAAACTCTAGTGTTTCAGGCAAACAACTGGCCTGGGTCTTTTCTTTCTTGCAGGGCAGGACCAAATGGGACTTTATGAATACCTTAACCTCCTGCTACGATGCAATCTCGAGTGGGGTACCACAGGGATCAATCCTGGGTCTGCTCTTGTTCATCTATTTAAATGACCGTGGCTGCTCCTATAACACTTCTCACATCTTCAAGTTTGCCAATGACCTGAAGTTGAGCAGGCATCTTCCATCTTGTTTGTCTGACTGTCTGTCCCCGTCTGCTGACATTGGGTACGTCCTGGAGTGAGTGTCGAATGGCAATCGTTACTTGCTTTACACAAGTGCCAGACGCTGCATGTTGGACCTGACCGGAATAATTTTCAGTATACTCTGGGGAATACACAACTCCGACTGTCTGTACTGTAAAAGGCCGCTGTATCTACCTTAACTCAGATTTAAAGGCATTCTGTCACTGCCATGTCATTACAAAAAATGCTTTTTGCAAATTGGCAATTTTAAATCGTTGTTTCATATCTGGTAGCATCCCAATTAAGTCTGGGCCTTCCTGGTCTTTGTATGACCTACTCTGCAGTACACGAGCCAGGGGCGGTCCAATTCACTCTTGTGCGATATTGATAAGGTAGAACGCGTGCTGCGCAGGTTCACTAAAGGATTACCTGGCTTCAAAAACCTTCCCTACGATGTTCGTTTAAAATGCATGGGGTTGGAGTCACTAGAGTCGCACCGTCTTCGAGCAGACCTCCCTCTCACTACAGGATAGTCCATGGGCTCCTTTCTATTGACTTCCCCTTTTTTGAATTTACGTTGTATAGAGCTACCTACAGGCATTCCCTTAAGCTGGTGGTCCAGCAGGCTCGTACAGAGGGTCAAAAAAGTTTCTTCTCGTTTCAGGTCACATTGGCCTGGAATTCCCTAACTGAGAAGGTTGTCTCGGCTCGTTGCCCCCCAACACTTCAAGACCCAACTCGGGGCCAATTTGTGGAACTTTCTTAAGTGTAAGGTCTTCTGATGACTAAATTAACCCGGGACCATTATACATGGCACCCGCCCTTCTGTCTTCCTAGTCGCTATCACGGCGAAACCAGTATGGCATTATTATTACGGAGCCCCCTCTTAACAGCACTAAGGGTGAATCTGAAATTATTTCCGGACAAACACAAGGCAGTGATGGACTGTAGGCTGCAGGCAGGCCAACCACTGGAAGATACCTAGTGCGAGAAATATTCTTATGTCAATAAACGGAGTCCAGTCAGATTGTGTCAGGCAATGCCAAGGCGCACCACGTCCACTGGCTAAAGGTTCTGTCGTTGTGGATGACTAAAATTAAAGAAATAGTGTACTCAGTTAAATATTGATATTACGATTTACTTTCCTAAGAAGATCAAACACCAAGATGGCTTAGTTGCGAAAACTGACTTGACCTCACTTCGGTTTGAATTCATAATTACTCACTTCTCACCTCAATAACCAAAATAGTCAATTTCTAACACAAACTTGTCAATTTTTGGTTGTTATCTTCTGTCACATTCACCAGGTAACTGTCGGGCGAGGCCAACAAGCCTCCAACGAACTTCTAAGTCTCCAAGCCTCCAGGTTTGTTGGACTCTCCAGATGTTTGTCTGGTGAAGATGACAGAAGATAGCCACCGAAAATTTCGCAAGTTTGTGTTAAAACTTGACTAGTTTGGTTTTGCTTATCGAGAAGTAGTGAGTGATTAGGGACAGGTTTATTTCGGGAGATATATTCATATGTCAGTGCATGGAGTCGGGGTCCGGGTCAGAGCCGTGCTGGGTGATGCCAGATCGGGTTGAATAAGGCATTACCCGCTGGTTAAAGGTTCTGTCATTGTGGACGATTGAAATTAAAGGATTAGTAAAACGCAGTTAAATGCTGAAAACATGAGTTAGATTCTGCCTCTCCCGGACTAAGCCACTGAGATAAGCTCAGGCCCGGAAATTCAATGCTGCAGCATGCTGTCGTGTTATTGAGGCATTGCCCGCCGACCAAGTTTCAACTTGCCGTGCAGCATGCACGGGGTCCAACTAATTAATGATTAATTGATCTCTTGAATACGAAGTCATCCATGACCATGGTGACTTGTTTCAGTAGGCATCTAGTTATACCAGTAGATTAAAAGTAACGAAATGATCTTGAAAGGGGTCACCATCTTGCATGCACCACGGCCAGCCAGTAAATAAGACCTGAATGAATGTTTTGATGGGTACACTTCCAGTAAGCCTAAGGTGGAATTGATATGATAGAAAAATGACATAATGTCCATGCCAAATTTAAATTTAAATTAAAATGTTTCTCAGGCAAAAGGTTCCTATAGAAGATGTTGAATGTGTAACGTTGCGAGCCCACAAGGCTCCAACTCACCTCACACAGTCGGCATTTTCCCGTCTGTGTTCGCGCCTGCACGCCAACTGGTCGCACACTTTCACTCTCCCTCGCTTGCCAAACGGATTCCTACGAGCAACAAAATGTCATGTCCTTTCCAACATCGTTCTGACCAAGCAAACTTGTCTCTCCATGCCCTGGACTTGCTGGAGAGTGGCTATCTGGGGCAAGAAGGATATCCCCAGCAAGAGATGGCGCCCAACAGGTGTACTTCACTTCAAAAGTGTAAACAGAACTGTGTCAATAAGTGCCGCTAGTAGCCGACCACTGCATCACTTGCAGCGTCCATCAGTATCAACATTGACATATTCGATCGCCCACTAGAAACAATGCAGGTGAGATAGAGACCCTTTTTGCCCCGGTTAGTCCCTCCCCAGCAAGTCCAAGGTTCACGGTGCCAGTGAGCGTGGGATGTTAAAATTTTGGAGAGTCCCCAAAAGGGGGTCAAAACTGAATTCAATGGAAGTGATGGCACACATTTATTAATTAAGACTGTGGGAAGTTTTTCATTGTTCTCAAGTGTCGATCGCAAAACAAGCAGCAGACACAGTTACAAGTATGCACTATTCCAGCCACAAGTAGTGGTGCCAGGGACCCCCCAAAAATAATCTCAAGAAAGCAAATTAAGAACCATATGGGTAGAGCAAAGTTAATTACTAAGAAACAAGTTGATATCATTGTCAAGGTTCTACTTTGCGTGCAACATTCTCTTTGTTTAAATGTTACTGCATCACGTGAGCCGGTTAACATCCCACGCTCACTGGCCTTGGACTCGCTGGGGAGGGACTAACCGGGGCAAAAAGGGTCTCCAGCACATGCTAGTGTTGTTCGATTTTTAATTAATGCAGTGCAATGTTGATGTTTCGTCAACATCGAGGATTCGTTTTCCCTGAAATAAACTTAGAAATATTCATATAAATATTAATTTACCGGTGTGGAACGCCAGGCTGACCGAGTCATGCAAGCGTTCCCTGGTCCCTCCCCTCATTTCAGTTTTAGTGGACTCTGTCCAAGCTGCGACTCGGATGGTTAAGAATAAGTCCAAGATGTGAGTGGCCACGTGCGAGCCTGAAAACAAGGCTAGTTTGGTGTGGAAGTATTTTAAATGGCAAAGTTTCGCAGAATGTGTGTGCAACTTTTTATAAAGCTACAAGTTGGAACACAACGAACCTACGACAACAAAAACGTGGCCTTTATGAGTACTATGAAAGATTTACTAACCCAAATGGTCATTCCCGTTTCGCAGAATCTAAAACGGATTAAATATTTCTGCGAAACGGGAATTCCTGTTATGCATAATTTTATTTGCACAAAAATATATCATTAGAATTTCCCACATCTTACTCTTCAAAATGAATTTGACGGGGAAATACTGGAATAGCATCAACAAACTTGTAAAACAATTCTAACCCCGTGGTTGAACTGTTGTTTCAGTACAGTTAAACGTGCGTCTAAATGTCTACATTATAGTAACTTTTAAGGGGGGTTAGGTAGGTATTAATTATTTTCAGTATTGAATTGGAAAACGCAATGAGATATTTTTGTGGAAATAAATTTATACGAAAAGAGAATCTGCAAAAAGAGACATTACCTTCAAAACATTTGTGGATTTGTCCCACTCCCACCCTATTCTGCGGCAGGCATTCTCAGCCCCCTCCCCAAATAACAGCGGATGTATAATCTAACATCGAAATGCATTGATGTAAAGAAATCTACATCGAATCAACATCGTAAAAAGCAGCATCGCAACAACATTAGCACGTGCGGGTTTTCAGGGGTGAAGCCACTGGGGGGGGGGGAGCGAGAGAGCCCCCCCCCCATCCCCGGTCGGGGTAGCCTTGCCCCCCTGTCGGGGAGTAACCGAGATTGTCGTCGGGGAACAGCCGGAAGACGAAATCTACATGACGACATAAAATTCGTAAAGATTTCGGGGAAAAAAGGTCAAAATACAGTTGCCGTTTTGTTTGCCAGTAGTCCTACTGTTGCTACCTCATCACTTCCATAATATTTAAAAGCTGTCTTAGTTAATGCAGAAAAGTTAACTAAATATGTATAAAGCTAAACGTATTAAGGGTTCCAGCTTGAATTCATGATACCAATGAACTGAGCGAAAATCGTGTACAGTAAGTTGCTAAACTGAAAATTGATTTGCTGCCTTAGACCGTCAACGCCATGATTTAACAGACATCTTAGTTATGAGACACGTTTGGGATGCCAACGCCTTACCAGTTATCTCTAAAAGGAGAAGGCCCAATTTTAAAAGCCCAACGCACAACGCGAAGTTTGTGAGGGGTCAAACACACCCCAAACAAACGGAGCAATAGCATCCCAGTGGTCAAGAGTCCCGGCCTCCCAACCAAGAGGACGCAAACTCAACTTCAGCGTCTAACCAAGAGACGCAAACTAAACTTCAGAGTCTAACCAATACAGAACTAAAAAAAAAATTCACCGTTTTCACAAATGGCGGTATACCTTTGAGGTTTAATTTGCTAGTAGGTCTTTTCCTCTTAGCCCATCGCCACCGTGATTTAAAAACTAATTATCAGTTAATTCAGGAACGTCATCTGAATCTTCCGTCATTTGAAAAGTAAGCAACAATACTTTTCAAACCTAAATTATAAGTGTTTTTTTAACGTTAAATTAATTTTTTTTAATTTAAATTCACCAGTTAATTTAGTTTGTAAGTAAAATATATAAAAAAAAAACAGAATTTTAGTCACAATTAGGTTTTTACGACCTCTCATGCTAAAGAATTTTTACGACAAACATCCAAAATTTGCTTAACAATGTGGTGCAAACGTGTCTCGGGAAACCGAAAATAGGCCCTCAAATAACGTAAAATGCGTCGGCTTCCGGGGCTCAGCCCCGGACCCCGCTGAAGGAGCTGACAGCGCTCCCCCAGACCCCCAAGCTGGTTTCGCCCGACCCCCAAACTGGTTTCGCCCGACCCCTGCTAAAGTGGATCATATTTCAATAAACAAAATGTTCATTTTCTTTGCCCCCCCCGTCGGGGAATCATTGCCCCCCTACCTGGACTTGGCTGGCGCCACTACTGCGGGTTTTATTTTCGTTTACTGAAATTGGTGATGTGGATAAGGAATCTTTTTTTTTTTACGAGCACAAAAACGCCCTGCCGGTCTTTAAAGTCAATACAAGGTCACAACCTACTAATTTGTACCTCGATTTGTACAATTTCTTACAAGATTTAAGCCATTTTATAAAGTAGGTTTCTAATGCTTAATCGTGTACCAGTCTACGAAAGTAACTGGGAGGTCGTGGATGATTTTCAAGAAAACGTCTTCTTGAAAATCATCATTCATGAAGACAAAATGACAGTGTGCCATGAGCATCAATTTCTTCTTTTTATTAAAAGCTGTGAAAAAAAAACAATTCAAACTGTACGGCGTTTTCTAGGATGCAGTGGTGCTTGACAAAAATTTTTTTCTTTGTATGGCCTTACATTCATTTTGATTGACCTGAATTACATTTGTTGACTACACTGAACTCAGGATAGCCGCTAGTCGGTTTAAAATATTTTTTCAAGTGCACAGGAATTAAAATAGCGTATCTAGTACTATCTAGGAATTGCTTGCATTAAGCGAAGGAATGCACAATGTCATTTCTTTTTAAGATACAAGCAAGACACGCGCCTTCTTAATTATGAGTGAAAAGTTGGTACGTCATCGTGCACCTGGGAGCAAGCTTCACAGGTTACAACATCACTGCTGCTGGATGGCGCCAGGGTATTTGCGAACGGTTTTCAATCAGTGATAGTGCCATTTTAATAATATATATAACTGTGTTTAAGTGGAATTACACTCATCACTGATTATAACACAAAAGTCTACGAGCTGAAAAACTACTTTTTTGTCTAACGAATGAGAGATAAACTGTATTGTTCCAGCTCATACTTCATTCTTATGTTGAAAATAGGGACTTTTCTCCACATACATTAACTCTTTAACTATCAGCACTTCCTTTTGTGGACTGACAGAAACTAAGGTTTGTGATGGTTCCGAGGGATACCAAATAAAGCCCAGCCCAGTGGTTACAGCCTGTGAACCAAAAATGAAAGATTGAATCTCGCAGCTGATCTATGAGAACGTGGCAGGGAGTCAACGGTTCTTTCTAGACACACACCTAGTTCGAAAGTCCAGATTTGTACAAGTAATGCTTAAATTCAAAAAAAGGAAATACTTTTGCCAATTTTCGATGGAGTATTTCCTTTTTTGAATTTAAGCGTTACTTGTACAAATCTGGAATTTTGAACTTTCAAAATTCAAAGTACACGATGGTTAGCATATTTGCCAAACACCTAGTGTGTCACCGACAATTAGATGGCATTATTATTGCACGTTAATAGTTGTTAAGATACATTTTAGTTGTAAACAGTAAAGGAGGCTCACGGGCAGATTATCTTTTAACTGTAAGAGGAGTTTGACTGATTTCAGCTCGCTGACGAAACTTGCCCAGGCAGTAAGAGAAATTTTTGGTTAATCATTGGAATCGGCGTAGGGACCAGTAACTAAGAAAACCTCAACATCGCTGATTTTGTAACAAGAGTGTTACTGGCAATACCCCAATCACGTGAAAGCAGTTTGCAGGTATAAAAAGCACGTGCTCATCCTGCGGGATTGTTGGACATTTCAGCCGCTTTTGTAGGACTACACCTGGAAAGGACAGCGTGTTGTTTTATCTCATACATCAAAAACTGTACAGGCTGCGAGCAAAAAGAAACATAAATATCCCAGTAAAAAAGCACATGCTAGAAGACTTTGAATTTTTTTTTTTTAATCTTAGAATAGAACCACAATTTGCATACATCGTAAAATTATATAGCCCAAACTTTGGGATTTTTTAAAAACTACACCGGAAGTGTATAGAAGTATGGTTTTGGTTCACTTTATAGCTACCACACATGGGAACATGTTAAAAAAAAATTCAAGAAATTATCTTGATTTTAAATAAAGTTATTTTTTTAGTGATTGACTGATAGCGATATTCGTGTTCCAAGAAAATCCACGTTTGAACGTGAAACTTATAACATTACAAAACACTTACTAAACCCCCAAAACTCGCTAATAAAAATCTCGGCTAATAAAAAAAAAAGTGTTATACCATGAAGACTACGTGGTACTGCACCACAATACATAAAAAACAATTTCGGGGGGGGGGGGGGGGGATATTTTTAGTGTAGGTGCCCCCAAGGCTACAATCTCCGAAATAAATATGCCGACAATAGGCACATTCCGCAAAGTGCACCACAAAATTGTTGCGTGTAATTTTTTTCCATTTGAAAGACATCAATGCTTGCACATGCAGTGATTATTGCTGCCCACCATGGAACAAAATTAGATCAGCACCGAAAGCACATATTGAGGAAATAAATATTCCTTTCGCCTTGGCCTCGAAATTAACGACGTAGCTTAACATGGTTTAAATTGTACGAGTTTAGCTGAAACACCGATTCTTTCATTTTACCACCAACATCGAAAAAAAACGGCAACACGTTCAATCTACAATCTTGACGAAATTCCAATTTGCCAGGCATAGCAGCAAACAGATAACACATTCACCATGAATGAGAGAAATGTTCATTTAAAGCATTGTGATGATTATGATCTTGATGTTGTCGATCATACAGGTGTCCCAAAAGTCAGGGGTCACCCAGGTGATATACCGGGTGTTCATGCTGATATACCGGGGATTTTTATTTTTGTTCATCATAAGCAACGATGGTGGTATACCATCAGCATGAACAAAGATAAAAATCCCCAGTATATCAGCATGAACATCCAGTATATCACCTGGGTGACCCGTGACTTTTGGGACACCCTGTATATGCAAGATTACCTCATCCTGCGTATTAAAGACAACATAAAACGTATGGTACACAAATATCCATTTATTAGTAATACGACTGATAACATACAAGTCAATATATCATGCACACGGATTAAAGGTTCACAGCTACATTCGCAATACAACTTTGCATTGTATATTTAAACACTTTGTTCCTGCATCCGTTTAACGTGGAGTGTATTTCGATCACCGTATAGTGGTAGCAGTAAAAAAAAAGTTTAAACTGTTCTGTAATGAAGGTGTGGCCAAGAGGTGATGCACATTTTGGCAACACCTCAGTCACATGTGATCAAATCTCCCAAGAAGTTGCAGCATAACCTAGAATTGAAAACCAACACCAACATTCAATTGTCATTTTACCACACGGCAGCTTTTTCATTGTCATCCTTTAATGATTCAATTTTTTCTGACTATGGAGCAGCCACACTTGACAGTACAGCAATTTCCATTTCTTCTCCAGCTAAAAATCAAAGGTAGTAATTTAACACACTTGAATCACAATGCAAAATACCATACTGACATTTGGCAGGTTTGGGGGAGGAGAATCAACCACTGATATCTTGTCTTGCTTGTATGTATCCGAGCAGCATCAACCAGTGCTGAAACAGCATTTTTAAGGAAGTGTAAGATTAAAGTGTCACTCTCTCCCCCCCCCCCCCCCCCAAAAAAAAAACACCGAGACAAAAGTTGGATACAAAGGTTGGTCCCCTGGCTGTAATTGGCAAAGTCGACAAGAAAGAAGAAGACTTAAAGTCAAAAAACTTACCAATACAATAACAATATCGTTATAACGATAATTTGTCTACCATAAATGCTCAGGTGAACACCCATCACCCTCATACGAAAGTCCATTCTTGCAGAGGGGTGGACATTTACCCGAATATTTAATGAATTTTGTACGGTAGATTCCCTTGTGGGTTCTGGTTATTCAACACACTGCACCATTAACTATTATTAAGTAATTTCATTTATAAATTAGCCTTGGCTACATTTATTAGCAAATTTATATTTTATTTCCTCCAATCCTGACTGCTTCCTGTCTTAACTGCAGTACTTGCGTAGGCTACCTTTTGGGAGGCTTGTGCCTTACTTGAAATGAGGGTGTGGAATCATGAAGTCATTTTCTGGACAGGGTTTCTTAATAGCCTTTCTCTCTTAAGATTAGCTATTTACAGCAGTTACTAGTGCTCTTTCCATATATATATACTGGGGCTGGCATGGAGATGTAGTCAATGAATCTTATTCAAGCTGTGCTGATGCCAAATAACAAAGATAAGTACGTAACCTACATTCTTGGGGTGTGAGAGCAGTATACATTTAATTCGAGTCGAGCCGAGTAGAGTTTGCAACAGAAGAGTCGAGTATTGAGCAGAGTTTGAGTGTTCGGTAAGACACTTTTTACGCAAGTGACTTTATTTGTCAGTGTAACAATAATTAAATTACTGCTTAATGGACTGTGCGAGTCAACGTGTACAACTGGTTTTCCAGTTTTTACGACATAACTTTAAAATGGTTTCAGCTAGTGCCTTTTAATTTTTACCACGGAAAGCTCTCCATCAAGACGATGAATTTGGTATATTTGAACGTCAAAATCGGTTAAAAATTGGCGAAGTTATCACATTTTCACCGGATTCGAGTTTTTCGAGTATGGATGCAAGCGACGAGCAGAGTTCGAGTACATGTTGCATACTCGGCTCGGCTCGAATTTTTCGAGTATCGCACATTCCTACTACATTCATAACAGAATCAATCAAAACTAATACACAGGAATGAGTCTGTTGAACATTAACTGATAACTAGACAGTTCATGCCCAATGAATTACTGTACAGAGTTGTGAACACCATTACTGTTATATGATAATAAGAAACTAAGTGAATAACACATTATAATTATCCAAAGAAGCTTATTTGATGGCTATTAAGAGATTAGGCAACTCTTGATAATTGTAAATAAACGACTATTGAATTATGACTTGGGTCTACCTGATCGAGTCCTATTGTTGATGTGACAAAGATTGCTAATTGCCACATTGCAGTTTTTGTTACAATATAAGCCTACGCATGTATTTCCCAGACCCTCTAACGCAATGTCCACTGATTAATGCAGAACAGTAAAGTAGTACTTGTTAAGTTTTCTGAATTGAAAAAAAAAAAAATGATTTCTGTTTTAAATACACTCCGATATATTTTCACTCAAATATAATTTTCAGATGTACCATTTAATTTAATTCAATAAAAAATGGGGAGGAGTAACACAATTATAATTAATTTTTCTAATCTTCCTTCTGCGCAGGGAGGGTGTTTAACTCCATCAGTCTGTCTTGCATTAATGCTATGCCTTTGCTCATTTATTCACGCATTCACTTTCACTAAAAAATCCGTTATTGGATTTAGTTTAGTAGTTTACTTCGTTTGCTTTATGTATGAAGCTGTTTAGTTAATTTTGCAGCAGAAAAACCATAATTTAAGGGGATAAAACAGTGTTTTCCTTAAATGTATGAAGCTTTCAATCATTTCTAACAATACAATTATGTTTTAAAGGCGAGGGGGGGGGGGGCTGTAACTTGGTTATTACATGATTTCCGACTTTAAAGTATTTTAGGAGAGTGGGCTGTACCTTTGCCAGGGCTCTTAATAGGTTTATAGAATTACATTTTGAAAACATGCCGCTACTTTTACAACCGAGATTGTTTAAAATAAACTTGTAATGAGGTGGCCGCCATCGAGATTTTCGTTTGCTTCTGAAGTTCTGAATGCTTACTCGTTACTAGATTCGCTCAAAACCAACAACATCCTGCTAGGAGTAACATCCTGATAGAAGTGCATGATAAATGCTTGGGTGCATATCTGGTAATGGTGCTGTATCGGCATGAACCGTGTGTTGCAAGCAACGATTGCTACGGGAATTAATTTGCTATCTTTTGTATTTTCATCATAATTTGTATCTTTTCATCTTAAGATTAAAAGGATGGGCGTTTACCAGAATGCAAGCCTACATGAAACTTACCCGGCCATTTACGGCAAATGTATCAAACTACTAATTGTCAATAACCCGTAGCCGCCTAGATACGAACGTACGCCTTCTACGTATAACGGTGAAAAACTAAGTCCCAGCGAGAGCTTTGTGAGGGGGCCCCGGGGACCCCGGGCAAATCGGGCAATCACAGCCCAGTGGTCAACGTCGTCGGCTCCAAACCAAGAGAATAGCCGGTTCGAATCAGAGAACCGACCCAAGTACCATATGGACTCATTTTGACGAAAAAAATCACAGCAGAACAACAAACAATTTTTTCAATTACAAACATTAAAATTTGTTTTTAGAGTCCAAATTATTTATAACTTTAATAAGGCTCTACCGACACTGATACTGGATTGGCTGCGCTGCCTACATTTGGGGTTATCGGTAACAGATCGGTATCGAAAACTTTCGTCGAAATTTCGACAACTCTGGTACCGTTCGAGATAACAACATGTGGTTTGCGGTATTTTGCTCAGGAAATTACCGTGCATCTACCTACCTATCTTTTACTTTAACTGTTCATTACCATTTAAAAATTTTTCATTTTGATAACCATTGGACTTTTGAAGAAAACTACACTCTATTACGAAAGTTGACACATAAAAAATGATGGATTCATTTAGGAAGTATCGGTACTGGTATTGACATAATTTTTAAAACCGGATTGGTTATCGGTATCGAATTGGCAAATTTGGTATCGGTGCAACCTTAAACTTTATTAATGTAAATGCAGTAGTCATTTACCGTACTGGCCCGCATACACGACGGTATTATTTCTCAAATTTGTTCCATTAAAACTGCTTCTTCGTCATCGCCAAATTCATAAATTGGCAAAATTTTGACCGATTTCTAAGTTTGAATGCACCATTTTTTTATCTTTTTTTTTTAGAGCTATACGTTGGTAACGAGAAGTCAGTAACTCAAATAGTTTTTGAATTATTTAGCAAAAACAAAGATGGGACCTTAAGATGGAGTTCACTATAAAAATTAGCAACCTTATAATAACGAAAAATAGGATTCTGAATCGGCATTGGTTGAACTACGTGATTGTATCAACTATATTGGTAAGAGGCACTGACAGAATCTTGGATGTAAGTCATCTCTCTTATAATAACGCCTGTTTGTATTTGTTGAATTTATGAGCCTAAACGATATTTCGCCTTATAATCGAGCCGCCTTACAATCAGGCCTGTATACAGTATATCGAAACATAATGCATCTTAAAAGGTAATTAAGCTGAAACTAGGCAAACTAAACTACTGGCTAAACCTATTTCTGGCTAACCCAAAATAAGCAAAATTTTCATTTAAGCTAACGAAACGCTTTAAAACAAATAATGTTTCCTTTGGCAATTGATTCAAGTCTCAAAACATTTTTTCAAACTTCTGAAGTACACTACGAGTTCCATAAGGGGCTATTCACCTCACATCCTGCCTTATATTTCCTACGATAAGTGTTAAACGAGCATTTCGCCCTGGCTACGGCAAAAAAAATCTAAATTCAAAGCAAGTTTAACACTTATTCTAATGAGAACAATTCTGAAATTGACAATATCACTAACTTTAGACTGACGTCTGTTCTGTAACACTTTGTACAAAAATACTTGAAACCTTCGAGCTTGAGCCCAAGGTAGAAATCGACTCAACTCAAACTTTTTGAGCTTTGTACATCCCTGCCTGTTCTCTTAATCGTGGCACTGGGTTTATAACACGTATTAACTACATCTTAAATACAACTTAAATGCTGATCAGCGATTACATGCAACACACAAAACAGCTTGCTGAGACCTGTCACAGCTCTGCTCGCTAAAACTTGCCGAGCTAATTGTGTAAGGGTTCCCATACAACCTGGAATACCGGGGAAAGTTGGGATTTTGTTGATCAGGGAACATGGGAAAGTCGGGAGATGTAAGTGAACACACTTTATTGAATAATTAGGTCGCTAAAAATTAATTAAGTGGTTCTTAGAGTGGCACTAAAAAAAAATTTGATGCGAGCGGGCGGTGTTTTTTTTTACGTGTTATTTGGGATTTTTCAGATGCGGTCAATGTCGTTTTTTTTTTTACCAAACAAAATGAAATCTGTAGCTTACATTTTGTTGTGGAGTATAATATCTAAGTCTTAATGCCACGATCAACATGCAAAAGTTGTACACTTGATAAAAGTCATTGTTTAGATTCAAATTTTTAGTTGTGACATGCCACTGAACTACTGTTACATTCACTTCGAGGCGATCATCTGAATGGAGCAAAGAGCTTATGTGGTCACCGACTCAAGGAAATGTTTGATGAATTTGATCATGAATTTTTTTTCTTTTAGAGAGCACTAACAGTTTTTTTTATGTGCGCTAAGAAAAGAAAAAACCCCAAGCGTGCACTTCTGAGAACCACTTAATTAAATTTTAGTGGCGTTATTTAAAACAATAGCCCATACCATACTCCAGAGTTCTAAATCTTCGAAAACAACAACCACAAGCTTTTTATTCCTGTACAACTAGTGTTCTTTCCCTCATAATTGACAATCAGCGACAGCTTTTTCGTTGTTCATCATGAGCCTCCATCTAAGATCTTAATACTTAATATTAGCATGTAACACGTGGCAGGCATACAAAAGTGCCGACATCCTGGAAACGTTACTGCAAACTTTTGTGCGAGATAAACTACTAATAGGAGGGTGGATAAAAAAAACTTGACTCAAAGAAAAGGGTCAGCTAAAAAAAAAAAAAACCTGCAATAGATTTTGAAAACAAAACTAGGGAAAAAGTCAACTGACAGTAAAGTTTAGTGGCTTAAAATGTAATTTTTTCTTATTGAATTGCTGAGGATGCTACACATCTATTGTAGAAGTATTTACATGGAAAATAAATAAAATATGGTAGTCACAAGCTACACGTAGCACCGAACAGCAAAGCAGGACAAAGTACATTTTAACGTAGACAAGATCGTCTTTAGGTTTAATTCCAGGACAGTTTGCAACGTTTTGCATGCCTGACATGCGGTCAAATACACCTCTTTGGAAAATAATACAGACTATAGTTTGCTTTGATATTTTGTCATTAGATATCCGGGAAAGTAAAATAATGACTTGTTAGGGAACCCACAGACGTGTGCTGGCTACCTTTTCAATGTTGCAATAACTGATAATCAAAACAGTACAAAGACCATACTATGCCAGGTGCATGGTTAAGAGAATGTAGGGGAGAGGAGGGATTCCCTTGATTTTATTTACAATCACAGAAAAAATGGGACTACTTGAACCGATACAAAATGTTATTGCATCAGGATGGATATTTCACAGAAAGTGCACCTTCGAAAGACCTTACTTACCTGGTGGAAAAGGTTCGGCTTCTGTCCACGAATCAAGAGGAAGCCAATTTGTTTGTAAGACAAGTGGGTTGGAAGTGGTTAGATGGGAACAAGTACGGCAAAGATGAAGGACATGTCGATACGGCCATTTCGTTTTTGGAATCGCAGCCACTGCAAAAGGAATGCCTTAAGCATATAATACTGATATTGGCTCGTGTACTAACACTCTTTTCAGTAATATTTCTGGTTTACTTGAAGTTTATAAGCGGGCTTGCAATCGAATACACCGGTTTAATTGCTTTTTTTACCAGCTTACCAATGGTGCAACTCGTAAAGTCAAAACTAAACAGAGAAAGCTGTCATACAATTATTAAAAAAAAATCTTATTTTTAAACCGAACTACTGTATAGCTGACACGCTATAAACTGCTTGCCCATTGACCAATTAGTTTCAGAATTTTTGCAACTTTATTCATTAATACCTATTGAATATTTTGAAGAAATAAGTGGTTTGTAAGTTATTTCTTTTCTTTTTCGTAAGACCTTTATCTTTTATTCCCCATTTTCCAAATATTTTTACACTTGATATCGCGAAGCACCAGATTTTGCAGCACTAGCCTAAAAGTATAAGTCTTGTTCATTCTGTGTAAAGCCACACAAGACTCGCTCCTAACTTGACCTTCATGCTGAAACAGGGATTATGTTTCAGAATCACATCCGTAATGAGAATGCGCAGTCTGAAAAGGTCTGAACGTCGGTACATATAGCGATTTTCACATTAACCGTGGGGTGGAGGAAATTTTGACAATGATTTTAAGCTAAAAAGTCTGAATTATAGCTCGTCCCAGCATAATCTTTCTATGCCACCAGCAAGCAGATGAGATGCATCTGAGCACTTCGTCACTGATTACATTTACGTAAAGTCGAAAATACCCAGCTAAATTATGTATATGACTCTCTTCATTACAATATATAAAGCATGAATAGTTGGCTGAGCCGAGAAGGCCTTTGAGTGCCTCCAAGCATTCAGATACTTTAAAATAAATAATACATCTATCTACTCAAGTCAAGTACTCTCTGAAAACCTATTTATTAGGCTATCAGCCTACACTCTTTGGTTGTCAGGATCGATAAATGATTAACTGCTTTTAACCCAATCTAAGCCGACCTGTCTCACCAACTACGCCATCTACCTATAGTTTCCCGTTATTCTGTCTGTGTCTAAACACCACTAATAGTGCAAACATTTAAACATGAATATAAACACTATATTTTAAATTAATAAAAAAATAACAGGTAATTTTACATATAGTGTCTGAATTTATGAAATAAATTTGAACACTACTTTCATGCCCCTATAACTAACTCAGTTTTCAATTCGTGTTCTTAATACCCAGATGAAATATAAAAATCTCAAAATCCTTTTTAAGTACTATAAACTAAGCTTAACCCAGTGCGTAATTGATAGTACCGATAACCAATGCATGTCGGTTGTTATAACTGTTTGTCAATATCAGAATCTTAGCTCACACACACTGCATGTGGCAGTCATGCTAACTACGCAAAACTTTGCCCTTCCAGCCCTTAAAAAGTTTTACATGTTTCAAGAAATATACAGACTTCTCATCAACCTCACTTTTAACCACCATGTCCTCACCTACATTCACAGCGTCCCAAATCACCATAATTTAAGCTGAAATTACCATAATATAACCTCCCACCTCGAATCATGACGCCACTTTGATTCATCTCGAATTATAATGTACTTTGATTCACCTTGAGTCATGATGACGTCATCTCGACTCACCATAAAAGTTAACTTATATTACCATAAATGTCCGTAACCTTACTTATATTAACTTACTCCTACAAACAAAATGCCTTCACAATCATGGTTTGTTGGTGCGATATTTTTCATATCTTACAGAAAGTAACCTCTATTTGACTGTATGTGAAATTATTTAATTCAGAGGTATCAAGCTTTCATTACAGTGGTGACCCAGGTCCCACAATGACTTCTGCAGTGGAAACATTGCTTCCTTCTATGCAGTTCATTTCCTTTGCTATGCCATATTAACCTTTTATTTTGCTGCTGTTTTGTCAAGTCGTTACTGTTATTATACGGTAGGAAAGTTGTCTTAGCATGGATTTTACCATTCAATTTATTTTTAATGCATAAAAAGATAACTCGAAGCAACATCGCTACAGAAACCATTGTGGGCCACACTACTTTATACCTGTAGAAACCAAAATATTTAACAAAATAACTATCTAAAAATACCAATCAAGAATAGAGTATTTTTTAAGTAATGTATGTATGCTTCATTTAAAGCTTATCGTTTTGGCGATGAAGTAATTTAACTCCACAAAAGCAAAAGTCCGTTAATGAACCCAGCAGAAACCAGCTTTTCTACGTTTAGACTTTTTAAATTTTTGTGATTAATGTCGTAAAAGTGTATTATTTCCGTCCCCAATATGATAAATAACAATTTTAACTTTTTTTATTTTAAATGTTGCGAACTATATGCTACAAGCAATCCTAACCAAGAGTAAAGTTCCTGAGGCAGTGGTATTTCTCTTACACATCCTTGGCCATTTCATTTAGTCCTACTGTGGATACATGTAGGTCAGAGTTTAGCATGCGACATGTCGCCTTTGTAGGTGAGGGGGTCAGACGAGGTGAGACTAGGAAGTCGGAACTGTTTCCAATTTATCTGCTCCCTTAGCCTCACTCCAAGCGAGCCAAGTAAATTCCAAAAAATTCGTGTTAACTCTGACCAGGAACTGTGTCCCCACTGCACCATGAGGATATAGACCTACCTACTGAAAAATAGGTTGAAGGAAGGATTTGATGTAGTGGATACAAGGTTTTATGTTACCTAAAGTAAATTGTTGTATAGCTCCACCGACTCAATTCTGATGATGATGGTGGCTTGCCCTTTGAAGTGGGGCTTACAGTACACGATACGTGACTGCAAATCGCCAAAAAAAAAACCTCCCACACACCCAAACACACCTTAAACCCTTTCTCCTCTTCAATTCCACCATCTCCTCAATTTTTGTTCTCTCAATTACCTGTGCCCCCCTCAGCCTGTATCCCATAAGAATTGCAAAAACCAATCATCCTTTCCTGTTTATCCAATTCATTTAATTCAAGTTTCTCCCTCAACCCTTCACACTCCATGAGAATGTGAAGTAGATTTTCTACACTGCTTCCCCGCAAATGCCACACATGATGTCCAAACCCTTCCTACTCCCTATCTTCGCAACAATCTCTCTAGTATTCAAAGCTTCTGCCCTGGCCTGAAAACACATCTCACTTACCGAATTGCCTTTGTGATGCTTTTCCCATCCATTTTTTTTTTCCAGTACGATAAAGCAATTAAGAACTCTTTTTTTCTATACCCTCCCTCTATGAAGCGGTTTCCCTCAATTTCACGGCCTTGCGTGTAGCGCTTCTCCACACATGACTCGACGTTACGTAATTTAGATCTCCCCCCCCCCCCCCAGGTATTTCTGACAAAAACTAAGCTATCTAGTTTCCCTAGTGACCCAAACAGATGTAATCATGTACTTTCTTAACCATTCTCTGGTTGCTCATGAACCTAACTCACCCATAAAACCCAATTTTCCTTAAAGCTTAAAGCCTCACTCGATCCAAAACTCGACCAGCCCATATCTCCCTTCACAGGCTGGAAAACAACTTGCTCCTAGTACCCACCTGCCCAGCTCATCCTGAAATCTTTCTAATTGTTTCTGTACCTCCGACCCTAAAACTAAAGTTGACAAGAGCTAACACCTGACTGTGCAGCACTAATTTGTAAGTACAAACTAATCAAAGTGAAAATGGACTCACACCATGCAAAAGGCCATGAACAGTTGTACATGCTTATAATATCACTGTTTTACGGTAAACAAGAATTTTGAACTATGATTGTCAAACCATGGAACAACTAATGTCCCTGGCGATGAATCCAACACCCTTAACCAACCAGAGGCACAGTGCACCCAAAAGGTTTGGAGGGGGTGGCAGCAAACCATTCAGAAGTAAAGATTTGGGAGGATCACCTAATTTTCTTTTTCTGGGGGAGGAGAGGTTCATTAGATTACGTCAGTCACAAAGGAAGGTTGTACATATACCCACGCATGGGACATAATTAATCCCAGAAAATTGTATTCACCACAGAACATCGAGAGTACAGAAATTAAAATAAACAGTATCTTACTCTTTATGGCCAAACTCTGTATGCTGTGGCTGTATCCAGCAGCACACCAGCAGAACCATTATTAAAAAAAACTTGGAGGGGGGAAAGGAGAACAGAAAAATGCGGGCCTGCACTTGGCTCGACAATGACTAGGTTCACGTGCACCTCACCGTCTACCCAGGCGTAGTTTGGTTCGCCCACTTACGCTAGAGGTACAAAGTTGTTCTCGAAAAGGCTACCTCAAAAAATTAGTTCACGTTTAATCGCTAAAATTATCTGTTTCTCTATATGTACAGAGAGTGTCAGATTGTCCACAATCAACAACGAAAGTCTTTTCACGTAGAACACACAAATATTTACAAATTGCAGTCCTATTCAACATGCCGCCAATCCTGTCATAGTGAAGTATGTCTGTAGCAGGCATGCCCACAGCATACAACATTGATCGTTGATCAGAGCAGGTTAATCGATGAATCGATCGATATTTTGACTTTACATTACATTTTTTCTGTCTATTGGGCCTTCATAGCTTTAGCTTTTTGACGTGCTCCCAGCTGAAGTCATGGCGCCAGAAGGAGAGAGAGGGATAATTTTGCTAAGCAAATCCCATCGGAAATTCCTAGGTTCTTTTACATTCCACAATCGACATGAGCATGAGACATCACAGGGCCCTTCTCTTCCCGAAAAAGCCAGAGGTGGCTGAGGCTGGACTCGAACGCAAGACCTCTGGCACAAGAGACGGTCATGCAAACCATCAGGCCACCTTGCCCCACTGGGCCTCCATAGCAAGTTAAAAATAAACCGATCAATATTTTGACTTTACATTAAATTTCTTCTACCTAATGGGTCTTCACAGCACATTTAAAATGAACCAATCAATATTTTGACTTTACATTAAATTTCTTCTGCTTAATGGGCCTTCATATCAGGTTAAAAATGAACGAATCAATATTTTGACTTTACGTTACATTTCTTCTGCCTAATGGGCCTTCATAGCAAATTAAAAATGAACCAATCAATATTTTGACTTTACGTTACATTTCTTCTGCCTGATGGGCGTTCACAGCAGGTTAAAAATGAACAGATTAATATTTGACATTAAGTTACATTTCTTCTGCCTAATGGGCTTTCATAGCAGGTTAGAAATGAACCGATTAATATTTTGACTTTATGTTACACTTCTTCAGCCTAATGGGCCTTCATAGCACACTAAAAAAAAAAAACCGATAAATATTTTTACTTTACGTTACATTTCCTTTGGCTAATGGGCCTTCAGAGGAGGTTAAAAATGAACCGCTCAATATTTCGACTTTATGTTCCACTTCTTCTGCCTGATTGGCCTTGGTAGCAGGTTAAAACATAACCGAACAAAATTTTGACTTTACATCAAATTTCCTTTGCGTAATGGACCTTCATAGATTACAAATGAACTGATCAATATTTTGACTTTACGTTTTTTCTGCCCAATGGGCCTTCATAGTAGTTAAAAAATGAACTGATCAATATTTTGACTTTTATGTTACATTTCCTTTGCCTAATAGGCCTTCATAGCAGATTAAAAATGAACCAATCAATATTTTGACTTTACATTAAATTTCTTCTGCTTAATGGACCTTCATAGCAGATTAAAAATCAACCGATCATTATTCAGGGTGGCATTCAAAAGCTCATGATGAAATCCTCTGATTTTTCAAGGTTTTCCAGATCAATACTAACACTTTTCCCTGATTTTTTTTGGGTCGTAGGATGGTTCAGTACAGGACTAACAATTTTTTTTCACATGTCACTCAAATCACAAAAACTATATCGCAGTGCTTCGCTAAATCAAAAATTGCACTGCCTTAAGTAGTATGGGTAAACTGTAGGAAAGGCATAATCCTAATAAAACTAGAGACACACGCAACACGTTACACCCAATATTACTTAGGCTTAAGGAGTTTTCGCTTTATCAGAAATGAAACAAAGAGAAAATAAAGTTTTAACTGAAGTAGAGTGAAGGTTTTAGAAGTAAAAAATTTAATCCGAATTACCTATTCTTTATAGGTGAAAGATTTTCCGGAAAATGTTCAAATTCCCTGATTTTCGGTTAATATTTTTCAAATTCCCCGATTTTTCCCTGAATTTTCCAGACTTGATAAATTCCCTGAATTTTCTCGGTTTTCCAGGTAGAACGCCACCCTGTTATTTTGACTTTACGTTACATTTCCTTTGTCTAATGGGCTTTCATAGCAAATTAAACATGACGCTACCAATAAAAAAAAGTCTGTAACATTGACGCTAATTACTGTGGAACACTGGATCTAATTCTCCTCCAATAGAGTGAAAATTCTCCATAGTACTCTGACTTCCACACTACCTACAGTTCCCTATCTAGAAAATTTCCGACTGCTTCAGGTCATTGAAGCCATTGATATTTTGAATTTATGTTACATTTCCTTTGCCTAATGGGCCTTCATAGCAGGTTAAAATTGAAGTGATCAATATTTGACTTTACGTTACATTTCTTCTGCCTAATGGCAGATTAAAAAGGAACCGATCAATATGTTAATTTTACTTTACATTTCCTTCCCTAATGGGCCTTCATAGCAGGTTAAAATTGAACCCATCAATATTTAGACTTTACGTTTATTCCGCCTAATGCGCCTTCATAGCAGATTAAAAGTGAACCGATCAATAATTTGACTTTACGTTACATTCCCTTTGCCTAATAGGCCTCCATAGCAGGCTCAAAATAAACTGATCAAGATTTTGACTTTATGTTACATTTCCTCTGCATTATGGGCCTTCATAGCAGGTTAGGGAAGTCTTTTATGCCCTTAGAGAGATGGCTCAGATGGTAGGAGCATCTGAATTGTGTGGTTAGAGTCCCAGCCACGTCGTCTCATTGAAACACACAAGTCACTTCCTGAGTCTTATCTATGGTACGATTTTCCCTGTTGTGTGATTGTGTTTCGTTAATTCTTAACCAATTACCGTACAAACTTTTTTTGCTAGGTTTTCAATGGCTCAAACCCTGCGTGGCTCGTTCATCGGCTCCTGCCCGAACCCTAAATTTAGCTTCAACACTGTAAAAATCAGAGCTCACAAAAATGTACACACTCAATCTCACAACTTCCGGAAACACTAACCTTTCCGCAAATTTTTGATAGTCTATTAACTACCTTTATCAGCCGTCTTTTGAAACATGAGATTGAGCGTGTAGATTTTCTTGAAATCTGATTTTTACCGTGTTGAAGATGAACTCTCTTAGTAGCAATTCAGTTCGTATTTTAAATTTGCTGCAACCAGGGACATTCACATGGGGGAAGGAGGGGGGGAGCCTCTGCCCTCATGGCAAAGTGCCCCTTTTTGCCAACCATTTGTTGGATCAGTGGTGTAAAAGAGCTTAAGTCCCAAAAGGGGCAATGAGGGGTAAGAAAAGGTTAAAACACCAAACTAAAAAAAAAGTACCCAGAAAAAAGTAAGCCTTCTAGGGGACCTGTGCACATCCCTGGCTGTAAGTGTTCAACAAATAATGTGAAGAGGGATAATATCCCGGTATTGCAGCGTCACCGTAATTTGCAAGATCAGGAGTTTAAGAAACTTATGTGTGAACCGTTGGCCAACACAAAATGGTTAGATATTATTATTGCATTTCATAAATTGTAAGGAAATCCAGTTGTAGCCTATCTTGTTCCCGAAATGTCAAAAGGCCAAAATTTATGTACAGTTGTTATTAAGTTTCTTAATTTTTTTTCTTAACATTGGGTTGTGTACTTTGTCTACACCAAAGAGTAATGGACAAATAAAGTTGAATATATATAAAAAGTGTTCAACAAATACGAACGATAATTTGGAAAGTAAGAGAACTTGAACCCAACTGCCTGATAATTCATCCGACATTTGCTAACATTTTATGATTAAACGTAGATCGTTTGTGATTGCCATGTCTGAAAATATATAAGCATCAGTGCATCAGTGGTGCACTTAAGGGGGGGGGGGGGGCAAAGAATGCAAGGCACTCGGCCCAGGAAAGCAAGAGGGCCCCAAATTCATGTCAAGGGCCAGCATTTTTACATAAAAATAGCATAAAATGAGTTGCAACCATATTCTCAAAATTGTTTAGTCCTACATCTTACCCTTGCACCCCACCCCCTTCGGAAAAGTGGCGTAAACATATTAACAAACTCATACCAAATAGGTTAAGTGACCCAGCACAGTTTTATAAGTCTAGTAGAACCTCGATTCTCCGAGTCCTGATTATCAGAACAAATTATTTGGAAAACAATAATGAAAGAAGAGTGTGGGACAGTGTCACATCAGCTCAAACCGTCTTGGTTTTAGATCTTCTCTTTTATGTTAAAGGACAGTCCCTAATCACAAATTACTAACTCGAAACCATTACTTCTTTTTTCTACGTATAAATCTGATTAGCTAGACACCCTTTGTTCCTAATTAGTTCAGACAACCGATGTTGTTGAAAATTCATTGTTAACAAAACCATAAATCATACAAAATGCTCTTTTGTCAACTCACCACTGCTCTTCACCCATACCAACAGTTTTTCGAGTGTCGGACGCGACGTTACTTTCAGTCTTTGTTGTGGCGAAAGTAGGCAATTGTTTTCCTCGAGTTAGTTGCTGAAAGTGTCTCCACTTGGCAACAGAAGATAGTTGGGAATTACCGTAATGTACTAAAGGAATGGAAGAATCCTGAAGGAAGGTCTGTTGTTTGTTTTTTTGCGGCGCTCAATGGTAGCAGATTCCAAAATGAGTTGCCCTGCTGGATTCTGTTCCTGAAGAGTAAAGATGTATATGGTTCGAGTCCACTTTGGTAACTATCTAGTTTCTGAGAAGTGTGTCACTGGTGGTTTTCTGAGCAGGCTGTTTCAATGACATATACATGTTCTTTTGACAATGAATTCTCAACAATAGAATCAACCTTGTGATATACCCGTATCTCTAATAACCCAGATTCCACTACTCTATATTTTTTCAGTTGGGCAAACTCTTTAAATCTTATAAATAGGACTTATAATCAACAGATTCAGCACTAACATAATTGCATCATTAAGTGAAAAAGTTGTTCGATCCAGATTCTATCACTTAAAGTGGCACTACAGTATCACCGATCTGCCGAGTCTGCAGAATCTGGCAACATCTAGCGTTATCTTATATTATCTAGCAGTTTGCATCAAGCAAATGAATGCACACCTTTTTTTATGAGAAAAACAAGTCACAACCTCTTTAATAATTAATTGAGTGAAAATTTGGCACGTCATCGTGCACCTGGGAGCAACCTATAAAGGTTAACAATATCACTGCTGCTGCATAACAGGGTTCAACTCATATCTGAAAATGGATATCCTGGACCATCCCCGATTTGCCCAGACTTATTTCTTGTGGATCTACTTTTATTTTTCAATTACACAGAGTCAACTGGCCATTCTGCAGGCCTAGCATCATAACTACATCTGGATGGCAACTGCTAATTTTTGTCAATTTTTTTTTATATTAAAAATCGGACAAAAATAGGAATAGCAGCAAAATGAGTGGAATTTACGAGACCACACGGTTCATTCTAAAAACAAAATTCTAAAATAATCCAGTTCATTCTAACAAAGAATATCCCTGACTATCACTGACTTTTCACCAATTTTCCATTTTCCCCCTGACCGTATTTCATATCCCCGATTTTCCCCGAATTTCCAGGTTGGTACAAATCCTATATAAAGGGGGAAATAGAAGATTCTAAACTTGGCCAAGATAGCAGTTTTTTTGAAAGTGTTAAAAGTAATATATACATAACTCGGGGAGGATCGCTTTGTAAATTACAACCTTGGTTATAGACGCATCAAATTAGGGTTTATACCACGTAAATCAGGGATCCCCATACTATACAATCTGAGGGCCATATAGCACAGTTGCTTATCCTTTGCAGGCCGAACTGAGTTGTTCCTCGTCTGGTCCTAGTGGGTTCCAGCAGTGTGGGCTTACTTCTCTCTTGCCAATTTATCGATGCTGATATTTAAAAATTGTAACTCCAACGCGAAGTAGTACATGCAGATGCTCATTAGCCATTCCTGAACGAAGTCGAGATCTTCCTAGTTTCGGAAAAGTAACCATCGCTTCACTCAGGAAAAAGGAAAAAAACCTTCAAAATCATAAACAGCTGAAAAATTGTATTTATGAATCATATTTAGTAAATCGTATTCTGCTTCGCGGGCAGTGTCTGGCCCCCGATCCGTAGTTTGGAGACCCCGACTTAAGTCAAATGGATTTCAAGGACATATAAGTACTAAGTCTCACGGAGTGCAAGCATCTGTTGCACAATCGCAAGGCGTTAAAATTCAAAAGACTGATAACTGCCACCAAATGAAAAAAGGTTAGTTTTGGGACTTTTTACTCTTCGAATAGGACAGTTCACCAGACATTTGGTTTAAAAAAAAAATATATCACTATAGTATATTTTTATTCCTTCCTAAAGGAATCAACTTTTAAATGAAAAAATAAATAAAATGCTAAAACGGACTGTACAATCTTATCCACCCAAAAATTCCTTCCCTTCACTAACTACTATAAAAAGAACTATGGCACGTGGAACCCTGAGAATACGTCCTTATAGTAACTCTAAATAGCTCTTTATTATGTACTATTAACTGTACACACTGCCACGCAAATACTACGGCAAGATAACCTGAATAAAACTTCTTATTAAAAGATAACGTTAGGGTTCGATATGTGAAATGATTTTGCACACTGCCGTGCAATGGTTTCTTAGATTTCTGAGCGGTCTGCGACCGACCAGTTACTTCAGGTTTTAGATCAGTGGACATGCACCCTTGATGTTGGTGTTTCTTCTGATACAATCTACTTCGATTTTAGAAAAGCATTCGAATCTGTAGTGCACCGTAAACTTCTTCATAAAATGTCTGCATGTGGCATTGAAGGTAAACTCCTGAATTGGATATCCACCTTTTTGGAAAATCGTACACAAAGGGTCATCATTGAGGGATCACTTTCTTTGAGTGTGTCTGTCCCCTGTGTCATTCCTCAAGGATCCGTTCTTGGCCCTGTACTTTTTATTATTTACTTAAATGATTTGTCTTTTTCGGCCAGCAACACCTATGGATAGAAGTTTGCGGACGACCTCAACCAGCAAAGGTTGTCGAAAATTCGCAAGTTTCGAGGGGAAAACCTTTGAAGATCTTTGACTTTTGGTTTTGTGTGATCGAACTGTGAGTATAAGTCACAAAAGTAAGGATTTGTAAGGTTTGCAAGCACTGGTCGGTAATTAATCCATAGTTGACTTATCTAGCCAAAAATCCAAGTATTTGGTAAGCCCAATAACTAAATATTCGTTACTTGGCCAAATAATGTTACTATTTTTGGGTTTTCGGGTGAATAATTGTCTAATATAAATTTACTCATATCATCATACTCACAATGCATTAGCTCAACCAAAAGGAACAAGTTTAACATGAAAACTTGCAAATCTTTGGTAGACATTAGCTGCCCCTGCTTCAGGCTGAAGTAAAATTCAAAAAGTGATCGTAAGTTCGTTAGAGTGGATGTAGTGAAGTTAAGACTCGGTGACTTCAGCCTGAAGAAGCAACAGCCAATGTCTACCAAAAAAATTACACGTTTTCACATGCTAACCTTGTTCCTTTTGGTTGAGCGTAATCTGGTGTGAGTATGGTGAATCCTTCTACCAACGTAACTAAGCCGGAAAATCGGTGTTCATTGAAAAATTGGTAGTCACATTTATTTTGTTCATATTTTTAAAGGTAGCCCATTTAGCTTCACATTTTTCCTTTCAGTTTGTAACAAACTGGCTTCTAAAGAAACAAATATATACATGTGGCCAGTGGGCAATTGCTTTATGGGAATTACATTTTTGAATTTTAAGTTTACATTCAATATTTCATTAAGATTCAGGTTTTATATGATTGTTAAAATTCATGTCTATTACCATTTGTTGCGGGGAAAATATATATATATATATACATAATATAGACATTTCTCCACAAGTGTGATTAGTCAATAGGGATAGCTTTACCACTAGTATATGTATTTTATAAGGCTGTCCGAAAACGATGGTACTGGTATTGGGTATCAGGACTGATACTATGGTAGAGTATTGGATTGGTAAGTTCCTTGGGCCGATAACTCACACAAAACAGCTAACTTCAAAATCACGCAAAATTCATGAGCAGGTGGCCTCAAAATTTCAATCGAGCTAACATATTTTGCCGTTACGAAGTTTAACTGTATGGATTTTAATGGTAGCGCATCCGAATTTAATCTTCATTGCTAAAAACATGGTCAGTCTTCATTGCTAGTTTTTTTGCCGTCATTGCTAAATCGTTGAATAGATTCCAGCTTCGTTGTCGCTGTTCCCATGGTACCAGCATTGGTATTGGATTGTTCAATACAGTTGGTAGTGGAACTGGGACCACAAAAAAATTGGACAACCTTCGTATTTTATTCTAATTAGAAAAGGCCAGGAAACATCTGTGCTCATTTGCCATACCAATTACCTACCGTCAGTTATTCTCTTATCCCGATTCCCGATAGCTAGTCGGAATACCGAAATCGTGCCTTAAACAGCCATGAGCTTATTCAGTTAATCTGGTTAAGAAACCAAGGTGGGTCCTAAATAAAGCATAATTCATTATCTAACTTTACTTCTGTACGTCTATCACAGAAAATTAAAACTGGGCGATTAAAACCTTTTTTTGATTGATCGGAAAGGCCAATTTTTACATCATTTTTTTGCCGTGAAGGAGAGAAGGGAAAAAGTTACCTGCAAGTGCAAGCAGACAGAGGAAGTCTACTATACCACAGGGACGGAGAAGGGAGCCAATCATTTCCCCTCTTTGTCTTTTAGTTAATTTTGCAGCACAGAACCAACAATTAAGGGATGGGTATCAATTCCAATAGCCTAGGTAACGATTTTAACCTTAGTGCATTTAGGGGAATACGGGCGTTCGCATGGGCATACGTGATTACGGTCATGTTTCATGCCCGCTTTTAGTATCTTGATCCATTAGTGTATTACAGTACAAGTTCTAATAAATTCAGACAAGTAGCAAAAAAACAAAAAGTTGCTTCTCAGGTCCCTTGCTGGTGATTCAAAACCCCCACTAGTGAAAAATTATTATTGTGACTTTGAGACGAACATGTAATGGTTTATGTCTCACGTATTTCGGAGCAAAGTACAAAACAAATTAAGCTGCGCTTCTAACTTTTGGGTCTTGGTTAGCTCTATATTTCTTTTTGTTGCTAATTAATTTGCTTATTAAAATAACAAGAGCTGTATTTAAAAAAAAAATTTCCACAAAGACGGAATTTTGAATTACGGAAAGAAAACTTAACAGCCTGGACACCGGGATATTAGTATGCCTAGAATAAATGTTATCTCACCTGGAGTAGCATGTCAATTTTTTTACCAATTGATCATTTAATATCAATTAGCTCTCACCCACACCCTCACTCTCTGCCTGGGTGTCAACCATTCAGTTGAATGGAGCCCCAAACAAGCAGATGTTTCTGCTCTTTCGCTTGCTGAAACCGTATTCGTTTCGCCCTTAGCATGCCAAATTTCAGCATTATACAGTAATTTTTCTAAGACATGAGCATCCCATAGTTTCAACATATTTTGCATGCCAGTAACCTGACCTTTGTGCATTTATACTCACATTGCACTTCTTTCTCAATAACACCCAATAGACTGTGCATTGATTGGCACTTATCAACTTAACCTTCCTGTTAACCAAAATACCATTTTATTTTTACGAAATTTTCCTTCAAATTTTTGTTTGGATAAGTTAACGACGACTTCTACGAGAAAGTTTTCCCATATATTAGCAATGCATGTAATCAGACTACTGAATCTGCAAGCACACCCATCTTATTGCCAAAAAGCAAGAAAGGACCTACAATACCGAACTGGTCTAGGCAAACTGATCTTGAAAGGATTTTATGGTGATCGGTTAATTTTCTTCACAAACGATGTGATCAATACTTTGACTTTTTTCAATGGATTTTAGTTTCTATACACCATTTGAATATTTTTTTTGTGGCAACTTTCCAATGCTCCAAAACTCAAGTTGACAGCATTATTTTTTTCTCAAATGTTCTGAGAAAAAAGGAGCAAAGTAAGATAATTCTTTCCTCGGAAAACTTCTTAAGGCACAAAACATGTGATAAACACCCAAGACATATCCTGAGAAATTAAAACAACAATCAATTGATTATATTTGCAAACATCTATATTTTTGACCGATTGCTTTGGTGTTGGTTCGGTAGAAAATTTAGTGATTGCATCCTCACACCAACTCCACAAACTCATTATCCAGACCACCGATGTAACTTACCAAACAAAAATTGAGGGCTATGATTTAAGCCGAGTTCAGAGACAAGCTTTACAGATTATCTGATAATCGGTAGCTTGGCGAACTTTGTGTCCTAAGTATTGGAGTTGAGCCAATCATGTTTTCAGCGAAATAGTCACAACATGAAATTAGTCAGTATTAGTGCTAGCTCAATTTACACGTTCTCCAACACTCTAGAATGGTCATGAACCAAAAAGTATTTCCACTCTAAACATGTATAGTATATTCTAATGACATACGCACTTTATGTAGTGCCGCATCCTAACCTACGTACATCCAACATCATTATTGTAGTGAGGCATTTTTATTAGTGCTGTTTTTTTTTTAATTGACAGCGCACAAACATGCTTACACTATTCGTCAATGGTGACATGCCAGTGGGATCTTTGGCAACGAGTCGGCCGAACAAACTGCAGTCATTTGGGCTTGATTTAAATTTATGACAGATGTGACCACGTCATCGTGCTCGGTAATTCAACTCGGCATGGCAGACAATTTTGAAATCGCTCAGCATTGGCTCGGTTTATAGGTTTCGCAATCTGGACAATTTGTACCACATCTTACCAAGATCAACGGTATTACAGACAGCAACCAACTTAACAAAAGCACGTAATTTTTACTTTTACATTTTTAACAATAGTGCGTGGACAACTTACTAGAGCAAATGTATCATGTCGGGTTAAACATCCTCAATGAAAACCATGCCTGGGCTGTGAAATGAATATGATTCCGGCCCACAAAAAAATTTATTTGTTTCACAGGCGCATACAGATCTAAAAAAGTTGTGCGAGTCAACCGCTTTTATTTTCCTGTTATTGCTAAGTCGTATCTCTTCCCATAAGTTTGCAGCTTCAGTTATCTAGTCTGATTTGCCAACAGGGTTCGCACAAGATTAAACAAAAAAAAATTCAAGTATTTTCAAGGATTTTAGTTCAAAACAACCCTCTCGAATGTCAATCCAGTAGCAGTCGCCACTTGGCCAGTAGACCTTAGAAAGCACTCGCCATTTCATAATTTCTACTCGGCACACACCAAATACATTTGTGTGCGATGCGTGGTTTCTCCATTTATACATTTATGAAATTGTACAATTTTTTTCAACACTAGTATTAATGCAGAAAAAGCTGTTATATAGCCCTTATAAATCTGAACATAACGCTGCAAACTGTTCTTCTCTAACTTATACGGTTCCTAAGATATCGCTCTTTGAGTAGAATTCTCGATTGCTAGTCGCCGTTTTGGCGAGTAAAGTTAAATTCCAAATCGCCAATTGTTGAGTGGCGACCGACAATGGAGAGGGTTGGTTCAAAACTAATATAATTTTTCAAGGATATTTTCACGGACTGTTACGATGATGCCTGTAACGAGAGGGCGCCACCGTCCGCACAACCTGATTTTAACTGTATTTTTGCTTATCGATCATCATATCTGGTCGTAGTTGTCAGCGACTGGTAAGTGAATAAAGACGTTCGAGCTATTACGGCGAGTTAAGATGCATTTTTCGACGCAAGTATTCACCCAAGTCGACACACACACTACAGGACCTTTATTAATCAACAAAATTTCCAATAAAATCTCACCCGACTCTAAAATTTTCCGTATTTTGATTGCGCACGTAAAAAAAAAAATAAAATAAAGACCAGCGGCAAAAAAAAAAAACAATTAGAAGAGAAGAAGAAGAGAAAAAATCGGAGGAAAAATTTGCTTTCTGGTTTTTATGAGTTCCACCAGGAGCCTATAGAAAACAACTAGGAGCGTGCGTGGCCGGTCTATGTTAGGAGTGCTTAATTTAGTACGATGTGCTAATGCCAGAAGGAGCAACATAACTGCGCCTGCGCCAAGTTGTCCAAAATCGTAACTGAAACTTAGCACGCGAAGCAGACGTGTACTACAAAAGCAACGCTCTATTTTATTGTTGGCTAGAGCAACTTACGAACAACTGATTGTCTGTTTGTTTAGTTTTTTTATTATTGCTTTGGCATTGTTTCCATGTTAAACACTTATTGTTTACAAACAAAGGATCGAAAAAAGTTAGCCTTGAGAACGTGACGCACACCTCTAATCATCTCATGCAGGTGGCGACCTCTGCTAACAAATTTGTACACCACTGTAGCCGCTCCTGACTTAACACTGTAGTGGAAGTTACCAAGACAAGCTCCTAGTTGTTTTCCATAGGCTCCTGGTTCCACTAAGAAACTTTTTTCACAGCTTTATCTCTTTCTAAATTAGCTTTAATGGAGCGCTAAAAAAAATATCAAGGAAGAAATGTCACAGAAATATAGTCACAAATTTGCCTAGGGAAAAAAGCACAGGAAAAATGTCACAAAATGGTGAATACTGAGAATAATTTTTGAGGGCTTTCGTAGTACACTCGGACAGTGAGTTTCTAGTAGTTCTGATTGGAAAGGCTTCAAGATGTTCTCCCCCCCCCCCCATTTAATCCTTTGTATATTCTGGCAGTAAGTTTGGCACTTCCGATTGGGGAGACATTAGGATTATTATTGCTCCCTCGTGAAGCACAGCCACCCATAGGTTTGACTGTGCACTGCCAGATGTTACCACTAGCAGATGTGCGATAGGTAGACATATTCTGGTAGGTGCCCAAGATTAAACTAACAATTAACGGTAAATACCCTGCATCAATAAATTCCAGCTTGTGAACGCTTAATGAAGGATGGTGTTCAAATGGACTGTCCTAAAATGGCGTGCCTTGGTGCCAAAACAAATAATTTTAAAACAGTTATTCAGTCAAGTTGTAACTTTTTTTTAACTATGACCGTTTTAATAGCCTAGTTAACAACTGCTGAAAATGTGATGAAAAATTAAATTCATAGATTTTCAAGAACTTGGCTACGAATTTCAATGAATTCAAGGCCATGAACTTTTTTCTTAACAAATTCAAGCACTTTCAAGAGAGCAGCTATCAAATTCAAGGAATTGAAAGCCTTGAATTTTTTCTGAACAAATTCATGCACTGTCAAGAGAGCAGCTACCAATTTCAAGGAAATCTAAGAATGGGCTTTGGTCGCAGTATTGAAAAACTTCAAGCCATTAAAAAAAGGAAGTTGGTTCTCAACTTCACCGGCCCCACCAAACTGATTTTTTATACGTGAAATAAAAAGAGACGCGGCAAAACTAGCAATTATAACAGATAAATTTTTCTTAGCGAGGCCCGAAAATACAAAATTATCATTCCTGTTATAACTTTATTATGTGATCAGCAGCATTATAAGATAAGCCTAGTGTTCTTTATTTTACCCAAACTAAAGGATAATTTCCGGCAAAAAAATATAAAGCAGAGCCAAAATAATAATAAAACAATTTAAAAAAATTATGCAACGCTGCCGGCATAGAAACTAACAATCAAAGGAACATTTTTTGTGCATTATGCACGTCATCCTGCACAGAGAAGTTGCAGGAAACATTACTGCTGTACTTACCAGGAATTTCTTCTTTTTACTCTGCTCTGAGCTAGGTTGAAGATAACGGTACTTCTCTTGAAGAATCAAATCGTAGACCCTACCTAAATTTAGAAGAAGGAAAAAAACGACTGGAATAAGCACAGGTTAAACAAAAATTTGCACATAGCTCAAAAATGGGAAATTCAACTTCCGATACCCAGCACAAATTTAGAAAAATATACTTAGAACCAAAGAAAAGTGAAACTAATGTACCGTAGGTGAACAGCTAAAAAAAAAAAAGTGGTGATATGGAAGAATGGGTATGTGATTTTCCTGCCCAGCAGCTTCTAGTTATAAAATACAAGGTAGGTTTAGCCTTTTATCAGCTACAGGCCTAGTTATAAATTCAGTTTAAATATTGATAGCACATGACCATGATCCACGGTTGCGATGCATTAATAACGGACAGATTAGAACCAAACCCCTTAAATTCCAGTACCAACAGGGAAAGGTAGACTGATGGCTAGCATGACTGTCTAATGTGCAACCCTGGTTCGAGTGTGACCTCGGCCACCCCTAACACTTTCTGGAAGAGAAGGACCTTATGATGCCCTGTGCTCATGTCTATTGTGGCATGTGAAAGGTTCAAGAATATCCAATTGGAATTACCGAGCAAAATATAACGTCCAGTTTTTTAGTACCATGGCTTTGTCTGGGAGTGAGAAACCGCCAAAGTATCACCAGGAACCGAGAATTTTAGTTAAGGATTGTGTTTTCAGATTCATACGAGCAATGCTCAAATTCAAAACAGGAAATGATCAATCGTATTTCACCAATTTTCGATAGGGTGTATGATGAAAAGATGTTAATTTAAGACCTACCTTCGTCAGGCTCTTACAATAAATGCTTCTTAGCGTTTACATCACTGTTACTGCTCTAGCCTTTTTCGTTAGCAGACGACGACGTGGGTTGGTACTGAAGCCTACTGTACTCACTGGGTAGTGTCTCGCGCGTGTTCTCTTTGTGCCCTTTTTGCATAAGATGCTTGTCAAACTCGGGGCTAATCGTGGATTCCTGGATTAGATTGGCTGTGCAGGGTTCATTAAAGATGTGCCTGAATCTAATTCGTGCTGGATAGCAAATGATTTAGGTGTCTGTCTCTCCTAGAATTCAAGACTAAACCACACGCCACGGATGTTTGCTGTGATGCCTGTATCATGTGATTGG
>JAHWFP010209756.1:110444-124738 GCA_023313725.1 Lithobius niger
CTCACTGCATGACACTCGATACACGCCCACAGCTGTATTTCGGACAGTTCCAAGCTCGTCTTCCATCACTATTTTCTCTCTTGATCGCACAGCCTTTTCCACTTGGTATTCACAGGTTTTCGCATGAGCATCAACTTCAAGTTGTTTCCATTTTTAGCATACGTCATCAGGCCATACTTCTTCAATTTGTGCTGTATTCGTTCACTTAGCCCTCTGACATAGGTAAGCCCCATACACATCACATTGGCCTCGTTACGAAAATCAGGTGTTTTACTTTCACTCTTTCCCTCGGAGTATGTTTCTTGATTTCCAATCACAATGGCCTCTCGGATCATTTTACCTAGCCCCCCGCGGGGGGGGCCTCAAAAAACTTTCTTTTGACGGAAAGTAGATGTAGATCAGCTATCCGCCGAGTGCCAGATAGCCTCACGGTGCTGATGAATTAATTTCTGGAGTTATTTTGAAGTTGCCCTTCGGGTGCCCCGAGAGTAGAAAGTTAACCTACACACACAAAGAATACACACAAGAGTGAGCCAGCATATGGCAGACGTACGAAGTCAAGACGAAACAAATAGCATCAAGCACGAATTAGATTCTTGAAGTCCTTAATGAAGCTACCAGGCTCACCCAATCCAGGAATCCGGCATCCGCATAGCCACGAGTTTGGCGAGCGTCTTACGTGAAATTGGCACAAAGAGAACACGCATGAGGCACTAACCAGTGAATACAGTAGGCTATGGTACCAACCTGCATATTCGTCTGCTAACCAAAATGGCAAGAGCCTGAGAAGATAGGGTTGAAATTAAAATATTTTCATCATACAGCCCATTGATAATTCGCGAAATACGATTATTGAATATTTCCTATTTTGAATTTGAGCGTTACTCATGTGAATCTGAACTAAAGCCATTCAAAGTAATAGTATGAATAAGTAAAAGTAAAGCAATTCAAAGTAATTAGCTTACTTGCTATGAAAATAATTATAATGTGCAGGTAATTATCAGGTGCTGCATACACTGCGCTTCTACACTAAAAGCGTTCACTTGGCAACGTGATAAATAGCCATCAAAAATGAAGTCTCAGTGCTGTTACTCCACCGCTATATTTTCACACTATCAGCATTATATTATCCAAGGGATATCCAGGGTTGGATTAGGAGAGGTCAGGCCTCCCTGGGAATGGGCTGCAAGGACCTCGGGGGTCCTCATGGAGGTTTTGCAAGGAAGTCTGGGGGAAAGCCGTAACTTCTCCACATAAGGCTTCCCGGAAGCTAGTATATTTTTTAAGAAGTCGAGAGTTTGAAGATGCAATTTTCATATGAATTCACTTCAAATGTTCGAAAAATATATATATTTTTTAAACAAGGGCCTTTTGCAGATGGGGCCTCACCGTGTGTCCAAATGTGAAACTGGGGGCATCCCCAATAGAACGAAATTACAGAAAAACCTGCTTCACACACTAGACTAACTATTGAAAGCCTTAGCGGGAAACGGGGGTTTGAAAAGTAAATTTGGCTGGAGTGTTTAAGTCGTAAGTTGGCAACAGGCCAATGTCACCAGATTCGAAAGGTAATAGGTTTTCACCAGTGCTGTTGTTTATTATCTCTTTTGTATTATTTTGCAGCCATTTTTTACATTACAGTTCGTTAATTTATCTCTCATAGGTCCCAAGTTATAAGCAATTAAAATCGTACACGAAAACATGTCCACAGAGACGGGATGGATGGAACACGTGGGACATTTTTTAACCTAGTATAGGCTCATAAAAAGTCATTACTCAACATCAAAAGTTTTTCTCATGGCATACAGCAAGTTTTTACTTACTTCAGTGACATTCGAACTCACACTGTCTGTTCATCGTTGCTTGATGCTTTTTTCACCAAAGTAAAAACTTGCTGTCAGCATTTGAAAAAAAATGTTTGTAGGAAGTCTTCCTATAATTTGACTTTGGGTATGACATCCGGAGATGTATTGATGTTGGCATTGGACATAGAAAATTTGCATTTTTTGGCTACATCGGTCATTGGGGCATCAGGTTTATACAGGAGATGTAAAATATCAGGAAATGAATCCACAATTTTACATCTTTTCATGACAAGATACACTGGTATTCAATTATTGAAGATATTTAAGGCCTACACAAATGTTAGGCACAATTTGTGAAATCCTACACATAAGAACACTAAATAAGACATAAATTTCCGTAAATGACATAAAAATTGGAAATAAGCCATTCAGTAACATGGCTTATTGTACTACATTGTTTCAGTGTACAATTTTCGCTGCTGGCCTCTAAAATGCATGCACTGTCCATTCCGACAAGTTTCCATTAATTCTAAGATTTTAAATGCTTATTATAACTCTGGTCTTACAAGATATAGAATTACGCATTAAAACATAAAAATAGTGTAAAAAAAATTTTGTAAGCAACATCACCAGTGAAAATCTTACTTCTTCAGCAAGGCCTTTTGCCAACTTACTGACTCAACGGTCAGCCGAATTAATCCACACCATCTCAAAACCAGTTCTCCCTCTACAGCTTCAAATAAATCAGTCCAATCGGTGAATAGGGTTTTTCGTAACTGCGTCGAATTGGAAACTGCAGTTAATAATATAGAGCGCTTGAAAAGACAACAGCAGTGTAACTCACAAGAGTCGAGACTTCATTTTTCCTAAGTGCTCATCACTTCGCCAAGAGATAGCTCATAGTGAACAAGAGCAATTTATACACAACACTACAAAGAAACGACAAATGGTTGCTCGTATTTAATTTTTTTTTCATTACACAACCCCCAAAAAATGTATTCAGCGGCAAACTGGGAACCAAGGTTCAACTGTCAATTTCTTAAAAACAAAATTTCACATCAGTAGCATTTTGTTTTATCGGCACATCCTTGATGACAATACCACAACAAATTGGGATGAATGTGCAAGTACAGTAGGCTCTGTATATAACAAACAACCTAGTGCTTATAAGTACAGATTCATATTTTTCCTAACTCGCCGTTGGCCAGTAGACCAAACATAATTTTATCACCAAATGCGATACTTTGCCGCCAAATTAAAAAGTAAATTTTTTAGACATCAAGACTCCAATAAAGCAAAAAAATCATTTAGTCCAGTGATAATCCTTGCATCTGTCAAAGCACAAGTTTCTTTCAAATTGTGGTAAGTCCAGTGGTGTGCCGTGCGAAGGGTGCAGCTACACGGGGGGATCTACACCGAAGGACAATAAAGGGGGGTGGAGGGTGGGACCTCACACAAATAAACTTTTAAAAAACGAAATAAAGCAAAAACAAGAGAGACAGACAGCCTAAAACGAGAGAGAGAGAGAAAAGGGAGGAGGAAGAGAAAAATAATCGAGAGTAAAAATACAGAAACACCCGTCGTAGCATCCAGGGAATGCAGTAAGTACGAACGTAAATGAAGATAGAGTAAACTGCAGTAAATTTCGAGGTAAATAATTAATTTCACACCTTTATTTGTTGGCTTACATCTCAGTTATTATTGCTTGTTTCGACGGGTTGCCCCACCCTTTCCTGTATTTCTCCGCCAATTAGCATGTGAAAACAGCAATGCAGACATGTGCATGGCTTCCTATATTTTTCTTACTTGTTCCCATGCAGGTGTCAACTACAGAACGATCATTTCCTAAAACTTTTAAGTCTCAAGCCGAGTCCACACCTGACCCCGAACACAGAGTTTGGGTTCTGGGCTTTCCGTACTTTCAAACAAGGCAAAACAAAAAGAGAAAACCTGACATCCGTCTTTCCATACCACGTCCACATAGGATCTCAACATCGCGGCCAGGGCCTGGGTGTTAATTAAGTTTTCTCTCGTTATAACATTTTGGCGTTGTGGTTGTTCCTTTTCCCCTTCCCTCGTGTGCTTTCCTTTTATCTTGATATTGTTTGCCAGCACTCATGCCGTCAAAACGTTTCCATAAATCGCAGACCAACACACCGACCATGTCCACACCTGAAATACACGGGATCGGGGTCTGAAGTCCCGCTTTTAACCAGGACATAAAAGTCCAGATCAGGCCCACTGTGAACAACTCAAGCTCACCTTTTTTCCACGTGGACTGGGCTTAACTTACAAAGCAGTTAAGCAGCATAACACAAGCATGGGTAACTGGTAGTCATATACTGTCGATCGAAAATTGTCGTGCAAGGAACTTTACTTGAAAAAACAGTTGACATTTTTGCAGAAAAGAAAGCAACACGGGTTGCATTTGCGTAACATAACGCCTCACAAGGTGTTAGTTTAAGGCTACTTACTGGCTACCATACTTTAAATAAATTTTAAAAAATTATATACATTATTAAACAATGTTTCTTGGGCCAGCTTATTGCTCTAAGCAAGCGAAGACTGTTTCATCAGCAGTAGGATCGTTCCAGCTACGCTTTCTATACAACTTTCGCTCCTCCTTCCCTTCATTCTGACTGTGTGGGTCAGGCCCAATGAATCACTCGCCCTCAATGCTAAGAAGCTTAATGACACATAAAGGAGACGGACCTTGCGGGGGAAGTGGAGGGGGAGGCAGGGAACTCGATACCATTTACCAAGCAAATATCGTCCTTAAACTGGTTACCAGTTAGTGTATATACATTATAGCCTACATGCATATTTTCTTATGTGTGGTGGCATGGAGCGGGGCACTATAATTTCTTGGACCAGGGCCCACACTGACTAAGCTATGCCACTGGGTACGTTCACCCAGTCTGCAGGTACTTAGGCACGAAAATAATTTTGAAAGTAAAGAAATCTCTACTACAGTAGCATATTGTCTGTTAACTTCTGAACAGTAAGAAGTAAAAGCTTGAAATTTGGATCATTGGCAAGCTGGCAGAAAAACCATCAAAATACTATAGTGTGTTAAAAATCCACCAACTGTAAGTGTTCGGTTCGGACAATTTATCAAACTGAAGCTACATTTTGATTGTATTGCTGTTAGGAATCGAGCGCAAAATAGGAGTAAAGTTTTCAATTTCACCGAAAGTAACCGAACATTATGTTTGTTCCTGTTTGTGGTGGTGTGTGAAACATGGAGAGGCAGTCCAAGGTAACAGTGGGTACCCCCAGGAACTGAATTGGGATCGAGGGTGAACGGAAGAGGGGAACCCTCGCTAAAGCAAGGGCCAACGGTCAGAAGGTTGCACCCGGGGACCGAGGAGCATACCTGTCGTGAGCCGATGCATGAAGTGGACGGGAGAGCCAGAAGGACAACTACACAACATGGTGCCCTAGGAAGAAAGATGAGGAACGCTCCGGCTCGAGTGTTTATATACAGTGACTTGCGCTGGCATATGCGCAAAGGAGGGGACATACGAGCCCGGCAGGAGAACCAACTCGTCTGCTGCATGGAAGACGCGGTCCGAGAAGAACGAGATGAAAGGTCCAGGGGACCATCGGAATAGCGAAGCGCTCGTTGGGCAGCAGTCTGTCGAGCTTAGACTCGGAGCTTCAAACGGCTTTCGGTACCGTTGCTTGGAGGTTAGCAGGTCCTGTTGGAGACCATAAAGGTCGCTTCGCTGTGGCTGTCCACACCAAAGTGGGACCGTGGCTGGAATACGACCGACGAAAGCGGTGAACGGTCCGCACAGGGGACCGTAGACCTCAGAGTCCCGGGTCCAGGGGACAAGCTGTCGAAACAGTGGAGAACACAGGTAACGGTGGTCGACCAAGGAACCGAGACCGAGGGAGGAGACCGGTCCACCGGTTCCCGTGGTACACCCTCGGCTCGAGACATGGCAACCGTAAACGAAGAAGGAACAGAAGGTCCGACAGCGTCGGGGGCTAGAAAAGAAAAGATGGAAATACAGATGCCGTCTCGGCTTATATATCAAGGAGAACCGATGCGCAGTAGGTAGCGACGCTGGCGGTGCCCAAAGTCTTTAATCTCCAGATAAAACAGCATTGCGAGAAGGAGAATGCTAAAAATCAGATAATGTACATTTTCAAGGCATAGAAAAACATGTATGTGTTCAACAGATCTTCACAATACTGAAAAGGGTTATTTAGGCTACATGGAGTTGTACTAATACAGTGGTTCTTTATAAAGGGTGGTCCACAAAAAACTGACGACCCAAAATTTTCTAAGTCCAACTTTTCTAGTTAGTACTTCTCAGAAGCAGGAGAGGACAGAAATCTTCCAGTTTCATTAGATTCAATTTCTGCCGTATCCTGGTTCTGAAGGGTGGTAACTAAAAAAGTGGGACAATGTTAGGTCGTCAGTTTTTTGTGGACCAACCTGTATACTGGCGTATTCACCATATGAGCAGAAGGCGGCTCTCACCAGAGAGTTAAAATTGTTTTATTCATCGGTTTGTTATATCAAGAGCGTACTGTAACACTGCCGAAGACCATACTCACGAATTTTGAAAGAAAACCCAACAGGAAGGCTAGTAGCATATGACGTTGAGTATTTCATACTACATACCATACTGCCCGATTGTAAGGCGGCTAGAATATAAGGCGAATTGCCGTTTGGGCTCATAAATTCAACAAACATAAACTGGCACGACTATAAGATTTTGCAAGTGCCTCCATTACCAATATTGTTGATATTACAGAATAGTTCAGCCAATGCTGATTCAGAATCATAATTTTCCATTGTAAGATTTATTTGTTTTAATTGTAGACTAACAATTTTCAAGGTCCAATTTTAGTTTTTGCTAAATAACTAAAAGAATACTGAGCTAGAGACTTCTCATTCGCACCAATAGATAGCTCTCGAAAAAACCGATTCGAATGGCATATCCAAACTTCAAATTCGGTCAAAATTTGGCAGAGTTACGGATTTGGTCATGAATATAAGACAAAGATGCAGTTTTAGTGATATACAAAGTAAAAAAAAAATATCGTATTATATTCGGGTAAGTACGGTATTTATTTTTAGTGCCTCATTGCGTTAAAAATTGTTACTCATCATTAAACACTTACTTGGTATATTAATTATCTTCCTCATCTCTGTATTTTCGGCTGTTGCTGACGAGTTGGTAAGATCATTCTGGCTGTGAATTTTCATACGTCATCAGCATTGTCAATTCAATCCCAGCTACATGTGAAACGTATTATGAAGCTGTCCATGCTAACGAGAATTGCCTGATGAATTACTCAGCTTTTGCCGTTTTAACTGACTTGTGTTTATCGTTAACATAGCCATCATGGTCAGTAAAACTTGACAAATATTTTTGCAGAAAAAGTCATCATTTGCCGTCTTGACGCTTTTAACCCTAGATATTACCAACTGTAGTCAGTACTACTAAACAAAGTACATAAAATATTGGGTAAAGTTCAAATAGCCTATCAATTAAAAAATATAATCTGGTAAACTTCTATGTATTATATCCATTTAACCACAACATGCTTAGTTAATTACGATGTGTTCACTTCAGCATAATAAGAGCGGCTTTCGGTTGCAGTTTGAGGACTTTCGATCAAATTAATTAAAAATTGAATGAAAAACACAAAGTTTGCCTGTTAACTACACTTTGTAGTTTTATTTGTGGCTCTTCGACTAATCTTGACCTCTTTTAAGAAGCACAGTAACATGGAAGGAAGCGTGGCTTGGAAACCATAGAGGCATAAATGTGCAGTCACAATTGCAATAATCAGTCTGTTCTGCACACAAACAGTAGATTAAGTTCATAACAGCCCAACCTCTTTCATCACACATCAGCTGCAGCAAGCCTGCTGCAACTGTCTCAGAAGATGAACCATACGTGTGGAGATAACAGGAAGGATCCCGGACAAAACTTAGTTTTGATAACATTTTCTTTAGACTGCACATTTCACTGTTTTGAAGCTGGCATCAGCTGATTACTGATAGCCTAAATTAGAATTTTGTTCACCATTCTTGAGATTTGCATTTCTGCGCACGCATAGTAGGTAATATTAAGTGCATGGAACATAGCAAGGATCCTTTCATAGCTAGGCCTACTAATATTTAATAAAATTTGAGGAGCGGTGAGGATGAGCCAATTAAGGTGGTTTTTTCGGCATGCATGTGCACAACTATCAACATCACAACATGTGGATTATTGCAAACCTGATGTAAATGTATGTTGAACTAATTGCGCTAAAACATCATCACTAACTTCCGACTGACCTGTCGTAGACAAAATAGAGGCAATATGTTGGGCGATCCTTACTTTTTGACTCTCTAATTTTGCATTTAAGAAGTTTGCTTGACTCGATAGGCTCTCGGCCCCATCCAACTGAGCTCCTACTCTACTCAGATTTAACCCAGAAGGTCCTGCACCCACTTGCGATATTTTTTCACGATTACGGGCAAGCTGTTGAGATATAAGTTCCTTATCATTTTTGTTTACTGATTTCAAAAGTTGATTCAAAAGATTTCCATTGTTAGGACGACTATCTACTGGGCAAAATTCATCAGTAAGAGGTGCAGCTGTTTGCCAATTTTGTAAATTTAATGATTCGGCATGACCGTGATACAGCTTGTCGGGACGAAGAGTGGACGAAAAAGAGCTTCCTAAATCAATTGAAGGATTAACGGCAAGACTATCACCAAAACTTTCCTTGACAAGATCAGTAAGCAATTCCTCTCTTAATGCTCGAATCTGACTGTCGTCGATACCACCAGACTGTTCCAACATTTTTAAAGCAACAGCATGAGGTAACGTCTCCATTACAGGAACAGAATACTCCTTTTGTTCCATTTCACTCCCACTATTAAAATTAGGTATGTCTTGTGTAATATAACTTGGACTTCTTCTGCAATAAATAAGCCCTTGCTGTAATGGACTACCTTCGCGATGTGGGCTACGGCTTCTTCTGCTGTAAATAAGCCTTTGCTGCAATGAAATGTCCTCACGATGTGGACTACGGCTTCTACTGACATAAATGACCCCTTGCTGCAGTGAATTGCCCTCGCTATGTGGGCTACGGCTTCTTCTACAATAAATCAGACCTTGCTGTAATGGAATGTCCTTACGATGTGGGCTACGGCTTCGCTGTGATGGGCTACGGCTTCGACGCGATGGGCTACGACTTCGACGCGATGAGCAATGGCTTCTACGCGATGGGCTACGACTTCGATACGATGGGCTACGACTTCGATACGATGGGCTACGGCTTCGATACGATGGGCTACGGCTTCGACGCAATGGGCTTCGGCGTCTAAACGACGACGGGCTACGGCTCCTACTCAATGGGCTACGAGTGTGGGTCAACGGTCTATTGTTCCTGTCCAGTGAATCACGATTATGCCGTATTGGACTGTGCTTTCTATGTCTACTGTCGGGTGATTCTTTCTTGGATAACTTACGATGCTGATCTTGTATAGGGGAATATTTTCTTTTTTTATCATTACTACTGCTTCGTTTAGATGCATGAGCAGTTTTGCGGGACTCCGGCTTTGAAGTTGATACCAGTTTACAACTGTCGGCGTCTTTTCTGCTTTTCTTGTCACCAGACATTTTTTTATCAGGTGAATATCTTCTATGAATACCTCTTCTACCTTCACAAGTGTTAGCCTTCTTCGCTTCACTTTTACTTGCTAGATTTTGTTTTACTGCATCCTTGTTAAGCACAGAAATTTTCGTTAAACCACCAACACCTTTTTCATCCTTATTTTTACTACTGCCTTTCACTCGACTCGATGTATCCTCTTCTAGTAATGGGAAATATTTTTTCCTTTCTTTTTTCCAACTTGCTAGTTCAGCTGGAACGTTAAGCTGCCAAATCCTAGCGGCATACCCAGTTGCATGCTGCCATTCTATGTGAAGAGCAAATATTTCCTTGTCACCTGCAAATCGGCAGTTGCCTCGTTCACACACAAAGTGATGATCAGAATGTCTGGTATACTGATACTCAGTATGGAAGCCAACATCACAAGGGTCACAGAAGTATTTATGATCCATCTGTTTTTCATCGGGTTCCCATATACTTACAAACCTCGACTCTGCCTCACTCACTAGGTCAGGGTCACTTTCTTTCGCCAACGATGGCTTTGTAGATCTCTCAGCGGTAATTTTCTCATCCTGTTGCAAACTTTTGCTCTGTCTTGGAAAATGTTTTTTCCTTTCTTTTAACCAATTTGCTAACAGTTCTGGAGTGTTAAGCCGCCAAATTCTATTGGCCCATCCACTTACGTGATGTTGCCACTGTATGTGAAGTCCAAAGACATATCTGTCCGCTTCAAACCGGCAGTAACCCATGTCACACACAAAGTGCTCTTTGCAATGTTCGTCGTATTCTAGCTGGGTACTAAAATCAACATCACAAGTATCACAGAAAAATTTCACTTCTGTATTTGTATCAGATTGTGAAATGCTGAGAGGCACCACACTCATTCTAGCTGAAGATGATTTCGGTAAAAAGGGCTCTTCGGCTTTGGAACTAGCAAGTGTGTCATCCTGTTGCGTACTTCCTACTTTTCTGGGAAGTGAAATTGATTGCGAAGTATTTAATGAATTGCCAGTAATCCTTTCAACACTCTCGACAATTACCTTTTGTCCTTCATCAACAGATGCAGGTATTGGAAAATTCTTTCGCCGCTCAGCTTTCCAAATCTCGACTTCTTCGGGAGAAGTGGCTTTCAAAATTTTTCGAGCATATCCAGTTTTATGAACCTCATCCTCGTGGAACGTAACAATGTAACTCAATGCTTCAAATCTGCAACCATCCAAGCAACACATCTTGTGGTGACTCACGTGTTTAGTCCAATTTTCAGTTACTTGGCAATCCACTTCACAAGCATCACAGAAAAATGTAGAACGATTTGGCTTATCTTGTACCTCAACCTTGGAAAGTTTTAGGTTCATTGTTTCTTCACTTTTAAGTTGTTCAGATAACTTCTCTTTCTGTGCGTCCGAAATTATCTTTCTGAGTTGTGCTGCTTTCTTTTGCAAAAGCACCACTTGCCGGGTTTGTTCTCTGACTTTCGACCAATTTTCTTTTGTTGGAGTATGTTGTGCCAATTTCAACAAATCTACTTTTTTAAGATTTTCTTTTCTCAAGTCTTCATCCATACGTTGTATGGCCCAATCGTTCAAATCACCAAAATCATCCTCCTTTTCTGCAACAGGATCAGGGGCGCTGATGGATGTTCCTGGAGTGGGATGCGAGATATCTGCAAGACCTTGGTTTGATTCTGGTGGGATGTGACTTGGTATTGTGTATGCTATTGTTGGGGAAAGAGCTGTTGGTTGAAGGTCAGTATGTGGTCCTAGAGAAGAAATTGGTGAGTGTTGAGGGATGCCTTTTAGTCTAGAAGCATCGTACACAAGCCCTGTAGGTCCAGGAGGTTGCAAACCAACGCTGTTCAATTCATTTGGTCCAGGAAAGCTAGAATGTATTTTCTGGAAAGAAGAGTTAGAGCCTTGAGAAATGCAATGCTCGTTTGGAGGCCCGTACTTTGTGCTTGGAGCAGTGTGTAGTACTTTTGGTGGCTTATGGTGTACTACTGGAGGAGGAAGCGACATATTGGGCAATTTGGACTGTGTAACCGGAAAGTGCTGGGGTGGAGGCCTTTGAGGTGTGAATGGAGGAGGAATAGACACATCAGGAAGACTTGGCTGTGTTGATGGAACGCAGTGGGCGTGATATGGAGGCGGAGGACCATGGGTTGGTGTAGGAGCCACATGAAATGATTTTGGATGGCCTTGAATTGGTTCTGATGGAATTGGATGCTGAATCGGAAAGGCTGAAGTAGTTCCCAAAACAGCTTGGTGCATTCCTGGAGGACCCTGGTAAGGTCCGGGAAAGCTACGATTAGTTTCTGGAGGGCCTTGAATTGGATCTGAAGGTCCTAGATGTTGCACTGGAAAGGGTGGAGTAGTTCCCAAAACAGCTTGGTGCATTCCTGGAGGACCCTGGTAAGGTCCAGGAAAGCTACGATCAGTTTCTGGAGGGCCTTTAATTGATTCTGACAGTCCTGGATGTTGCACTGGAAAGGGTGGTGCAGTTCCTCCCACAGCTTGGTGCATACCTGGTGGGTACTGGTAAGGTCCCGGAAAACGAAGATTTGATTCTGGAGGGCCTTTGTTCTGTACCACTGGGATGCCCTGTGTCCCCACCATCCCTTGTTGTTGGTCTGGAGGACCATAGTGCTGCCCAGAAAATCCAGACGAAATTCCTGGAGAGGTGGGGTGCAGCACTGACTGTTGTGGATGTGAACCTGACTGCCCTTGGTCCGATCCTTGAGAAGTTTGAAAAGTACCAGGCTGGCCTTGGCTACGACTCCGACAGACATGTGACACTTCATTAACAGTTTCTTGTGGCCTTGGAAGGCTTCGTTGAGCACCTTTTTCAGACCGTTGTTTCATATTTTGAAACTTGGGAAAGAGTTTTTTCCTCTCCTCTTTCCAGTTCTTAATTTTCTTCGGAGAATCAAGTTGCCAAATTTGTGACATGTCACATGCACCTGTATGCAGTGCTTGTATGTGAATTCGTACTGCCACAATATGAGCTTCAAATCTGCAACCCTGGACATCACACATTATGTGGCAAACCCTATGAGCACGCAGTTGCTCGTCAGTACTGAAGAAATTGTCGCATGCATCGCAAGAAAATATCTGACTTCTTTTAGAAAGAATGTTCGAAACACATTTTAATTCTGCAATGTTTAACACGCTCGCAGCCAGTGCATCCCAGATAGCTTCGTCTTCTTCAAGTTGCCGTTTCAGTGAAAGGGTGACCGAGTTTGTAACTTGGTTTATATAGTCCGATTTAGCTTCCTTACAAAGCCCTGTTGTTTCATTGCTTTGCGAGTCTAGTTTGTGTCCCTTTATCCGAGGTTCTTTTAGGGTTGGGTCTTTGTCGGAGAGAATGTTAGCTACGGATGCCGACTTGGCAATGGCAAACACGTTTGAAATCAATGAGTCCCAGAGAACGTCATCATTCGCAGTGTGTTTTAGATTTTCTAATCTTGGAAAGCGCTTTCTTCTTTCCTCTTTCCAATTCAGTAGGTTTTCAGATGCCGTGCGCTGCAAAACTTTGAACAGGTCATAATTATCTACATGTATCACACTTTGGTGAAGTGCTATTATCTGTGAAAGGGCCTCAAACCCGCAGCCATTAAGACCACACTTGCTGTGCTCAGACCTATGATCGGAAAGGCCCTCATCGGAAAAGAAGACACATTCACAAGCATCACAAGAGAATATCGAGCTTGTTTCATCTTTACGGGAAGGAATATTAGACAAGGCACCTTCTCCTGTTTGTTGTTTCGCTAATTGGGCCACAGATTTTCCAACTGGTGTTGTGTTGTTTTGTTTACTCCATTTTAACAAAGTACTTGCTTCCTTGTTTTCTTTAGCTCGTTTTTTCATTTTCTTTTCTTTTGAAATTAACGAGTCTGAGACAATGTCATCATTCTCAGTTCGTTGTTTAAGATTTTCTAATCTTGGAAAGCGCTTTCTTCTTTCCTCTTTCCAATTTTGTAGGTTTTCAAGAGACTCGTGTTGCCAAATTGTTAACAGGTTACAATTAGCTACATGTTGTATTATACTCTGGTGAAGTTCTATATTCCCGGGAAGGGCTTCAAACCCGCAGCCATGAAGACCACATTTGCTGTGCCGACGCCTATGGTTGGAAAGTTTCACATCGGAATAAAAGACAAATTCACAAGCATCACAAGAGAATATCGAGCTTGTTTCATCTTTACTGGAGGGAAGATTAGACAAGGCACCTTCTCCTGAATGTTGCTTTGCCGATTGGTCCACAGATATTCCAACTGTTGTGCTACCGTTTTGTTTACCCCCTTCTAACAAATCACTTGCTTCATTGTTTTTCTTAGCTTGTTTTTTCCTTTTCTTTTCTTTTGAAATCAAAGAGTCTGAGACAAAGTCATCATGTTGTTTAAGATTTTCTAATCTTGGAAAGCGCTTTCTTCTTTCCTCTTTCCAATTTTGTAGGTTTTCAGGCGACTCGTGTTGCCAAACTGTTAACAGGTTACAATTAGCTACATGTTGTATTATACTTCGGTGAAGTGCTACATTTCCAGGAAGGGTTTCAAACCCGCAGCCATGAAGACCACACTTGCTGTGCCGACTCCTATGATTGGAAAGGATCATGTCGGTATAAAAGACAAATTCACAAGCATCGCAAGAGAATATCGAGCTCGTTTCAACTGTACTGGAGGGAATATTAGACATAACATCTTCTGTCTGATTTTCATCGGTCAATTCAGCTAATTTAGATTTAGATTGTATGCTTAATGAGCACGCTGAATCAACACTGGTTGAAACTTTTTGAATAACTTTCCTTTCTACCGATTTTAGTTCATCGGTAGGTTTTACAGGACGATGCATTTGCTTTTCTTCT